>WEKY01014642.1:83050-145119 GCA_013390045.1 Picathartes gymnocephalus
ACGTCTTGTAAAGGACTCTTGGGAGCTTGAATAAACAGTTTTGAAGAAAATGCTTTGCTTTAATGATGTTTGTGTTTTCTTTGTAAACTGCAATGGAACCTGGTAACCCATGGAGGACATTTGCAGCTCCAACATTTTCAGCTACAGCTGAGAGAAAGGAGGTTACACTGAACTCAACACTGAGAGCTTGAGATTGATGCTTTCATATGAAATTTGAAATTCATAAAAAGCATAAATGGACCTTCTTTCCTTCACCTTAAATTGCAGCAGATACGGTGATGAAAACTGTTTGCTAAAGGAGTATCTATGAAGAAATACAAGGGCTTCAGCAAACTTTTTGCTGGGGAAGAGCTGAGCTCTCCTGTCCTCTCAGACCTTGAGGAAAACAGTTAGAAACTTGATACATTAGGAGTGAAGGGAAATAACATAAAATCTTTTTTTTCTGAGGAGACCTTTTATATCAGTTTATGTTTAGCTGGAAAAAAAAAAAAAAGAAGCAAGAAGAGCTGGGTAGACAGCTGGGTTAACAGTAGGCAAGCACTTGCAGCCTGGTGACATTTGTGAAAATAACAATATTTTTTATTTGTAGATTTCTCATTTAGGCAGCCAAGCTTTACAAGCAAGTGAGATCCCTGCAGAGTGAGATCCTTTCAAAGGGTAAACTAATGTGTCTTCATACCAGATGCCTTTTTCCTTGCTCATTTATGTCACTTTCTTGGTACCCTGTGTACTTTTTTGAGCTTTTCTGAAATTTACATTTTTTTTAAATGACTGACAGATGTTGTGGATTGAATGTCTATGGCACCAATTTATAAGCGAGGCAGTAGTGCAGAGGAAAAAAAAAACCAAACAAAAAAGACAAACCAAAAAAAAAACAAAACAAAACAAACCTAGGTCCAAATCCTTGGCTTTATGCTCTTTGCTTTCTCCAGCTCCAGCAATCTGACTTAATTTCAGTGTCTCCTTCAATACTTATAAAATAGTGCTCACCTCAGACCTGACCTGCAGCAGCTCTTCCTGCTGCCAACTTGCGGTAAAATTTATTGCCTTGTTTTATCAGACGACGTGAAACAATGCCAGCAATTTCTCCAGTGTTATCTATATGTGATCAAACAGCACTTAAATTACCTACAGTGAGCAGATATGTTGTTTTCTCTTGTTTGACAACAGAACTTTTAGCCGGAAGCTTGTCAAAAGGAATACTTGACAAGCCAATATTCCAAAGTGCTGGGAAAAGGAATCTTACTTTATACTGCAGAACTTTGCAGTATCATTTGCTGTCGAGGTCAGCCAGCTAAAGTTATTTATTGTTCAAAAGGTGTTTTTAATCAATTTGAAAAAGTATGGCTTTTCTCCAACTATGCCTCCCTTCTCCACAAGCACCAGTAATCAGGATTAAAGAAGTTTAAATAACAACAAACCAAGCTTTGTATTTGTGCCTTGCGTAAATGCACACTGCTGTAGGAAAAGGAATGTTGATTTTTCTTTTGTTACAATGCACTTAAAATGAAGTAGAAAAAAATCATCTTGCCATATTTCAAGTACACCCCAAATCCTCCAAGCTCTCTGTTTCACAGTGCTTTACACCTAGAATCTCTGATCACTCATTCCTTAAACATGTCAACATTTGCAGTGGAGTGAGGCAAATATGCTCATGGAAATGAAAGTCAGTAAAGTAAGTCTCTGTGTGCATCAGCACCCTGCAGACACATTGACAGGAGTCCATAAAGAGGACAGTTGTGTTCAGGCCTTGCTGTGACCATGCCTCTGAAGCTGCTTGAGACCTTTTCCTCTCGATGCAGCTCTGCATAAATGCAGGGATATGCTTTGTAAACCAGTGGGGCTGTCCCTGCATTGCACTCTTGCACATCTCCACCAGCATGAGGGGGAATCTTTTGAATCTACAGTAAACTATCATGTATTGTACTTTTCTTATCTTTATTTATTTCTTTCTGTCCTGAAGACCTCACACATTTTGTTGCATTTACACTAACCCAACTTCCCCTTTAGGCGGAGAATACTATGAGTATCTACAAATGAGTAATTGAGGGACGAAAAGGTTAAGTGACACACCTGTGGTCACAGAGAAAGTCCAAGGAAGGTGTAGTCACCTTGGTAATTTGAAGAATCTACCTCCATCTAACTCAAACCCCTCGAGCTGTTCATTTCCTTCCACTGATGTACTGAACAGCAGTGCCAAAATAATTTAAGTAGTATCCCAGGCCGAATTAAATGCTTTAAATACCTTGCCCCATCTTCAGATTAGCACTCCCTTTCTTTACTTCTGCCACATTATAAAGATATGTCAGCATACAGATCAAAGTCTGTACTTTTTCAAAACATGAGCAAATCTTGAAGTTGCCCAGTTGCAGTTCTTTGCAGGAGATTGTTTAAACACAGTGAATGCTGGTCAACTGTTGAATCTTCATGTGTTGCACACTGTTTTGTTACACGTTGTCTAAGTTACCATTCAACATACAATTTAAGTTTTGATAATGACAAACGTCATGAAAAAAAAAATCTGAAAGGCAAAAGAGAATAAAGGCTAGCTCTGCACTCCAGGTCAGTGGGAGTTTACATGCATAGAGAAAACTCCAGCACTGCTACAGTCAATAGGAATTTTGCCTTTGGCTTCAGAGGAGCCAGATTTTCACCCACAGACCTTCTGCGTGATGTGTTCTCATCTTCCAAAAATCTACATTGCTTATTTTATTTGCTTATTTTTTTTTAATTTGATGGTAGAAAGTAGGTTCAAAAACAAATTGCTAATCACAGTGCAGTGATTTAGATGTATTACCCTTCATTTTCATAACTTGGTCTGTTATGTTTATTTTTAGCTAAGTTCTTTCTTCCTCGCTTCCCTTTTTTCTTTCCCATAGTGGCTTTAGTGACTTCTGCAGAGTTTATATACTTACCTTCTTTCAGTAAGCTATTTGAAAACAACCATACTTCTATAATTAAAATTTTGTCTTCTCCTTCCCCACAAACATGTTGTCAGCTATGTAAAAGCTAAACAATTGAGTGGCATTTACTTAATTATGATTCTATGTAGTTATTTAGGAGGCTTTTTTAGGTTAGTTATTTAAACCTAGCTATGTTTAAAAAATATGCACTGTACAGAATTGCATTAAATTTGTATAGTCCATAATACTAGATTACTACATCAGCATTTTGGTTCTATATCAATATTTCAGGGATTTTTATTTATGGTGAAGACAAAGACATCTTCATGGAGAAATCTCAATAAATGTAACAATACTCTACCTACAGAACGCCTGTCTTACTGAATAAAGGAACCAAATGCAATATGATGACACTGAATATTATGCCCTTAATATTGTATGAGCATTGTTCATCTCTCTTCAGTCCTTCTTCATTCAAAAGTATGCTGGGGGAAGAATTGTCCTTATAAACTCAGAGACGCTGGAATTCAGTTCATAACTAAGGCAAAAAGGGCTTGGAAATTATCTTTTGCAAGGAGTATTCATCTTTCAGCTGGCTGTGCCAGGGAAAGCACCTTCTGTGGTGTTAGTCCTGGTCCATGTAAGTGGGACTGCTCTGAGCTTTGCATCTGATTCCCATGCAGCCCCAGCCAGCAGAACTGAGCTGGGTGGAAATAACCTGTGCCAGGTACAGGGCTCGTGTGGGTCAGTGCAGAGGAGCAGGAGCTGCATTACAACTCAGTCAGTCTAGGGAACATCCTCTGGGACGAGACTAGTGCCTGTGCTTCTGGTAAAGCATGGCTGATTCCTAAATAAGCTGGTGGTGCTCGATGTATTTTTTTAGCATATTCCACGTGACCTACCCACGTTGGCCTGGATGAGAAGGAAAACCAGGGAACTTGCTCTTTACAGATTAGGTAGCTGAAACTCTTTGGTATTGGCTGCAATGAAAAACTGCTGGCTGTGGATGTAAAAACCACTACTACTAGAGAATTGAAATTATTCTAGTTAATGAAAATAAACAGTAATTTCATTTGCATTAACAGAACTTTTTTTAAGAGCTCTTTATGAAAGGAGGGGGAATAAAAGAAAAAGTGGGAAGGACAGAGGAATTTTAATGTTTTTCTGTGCTGCCTTTTAATAGGAATGGTGCTATTAATGGCTCAGTGAATGCTTGTTTGTCTCCATGTGAAGGAAGATGGATGTGTGAAGAGTCACCCAAGTTCCAGGGAGAAACTGAGCAAGACAGATTAGTCCCACCTCAGCCTGACACCTGGGGCACATCCTTATCTAGGGGGGTAAATGGATCAGAATGTTACCGCCCGTTTATTTATTCTCCTTCTGTTTGGAGACTTTCCCTGATTAATTACTCGCTGGTAATTGTTGCTGTTAACTAATGTCAAATCTAATTAACCTGGAGTGCCTTCATCCAGTACCTTCACCATCCCTTTGCAAAGAGGAGGTCATCAGCAAGGAGGTTCTGAGGATGGCCACACTTTACCCATTCGTTTATTTGCTTTAGGCCTTGTTTGCTATTCCTGCTGCAATGCCTGGCGACAGCTTTCTAGCATTCCCATCAAGTCTAATTGGCCTGCTGAAGCAGCAGTGAACACAAGATTTAAGAAATGTTTTCTTTAAAAACTTCTGGTCCTACAGACACTTTGAGATCAAGTTTCACTCTGCTGAAATCACACACGATTCCCTGTGATTTTCATGAGAAATACTGCAAGAAAGTATTAAAAGAGAAACATGTCTCTGTGGTTTGGAGGGACTGATGGCCAGGGGGGTTGAAGAGTGGGTGGTGGTAACATAGCAAGGCATCTACAGAATCTTTAAAGGTTGCCAAAATTAACACATACAAGGTATTCAGTATCAAAGTTTTCAATATTTGGCTCCATAAACACAATACCGGTTGCAAAAACAAAGCTAAGGATTTCATGCTGATTACTTAAATAAAAATTGTTTAATTATGAACATTTGGGAAATGAAGTTATGAAGGACTGACCAATATTGCTATGGCTTCCTAGTGTTCATAGCAGACTGTGAACACTGTGCCAGCATCTTACTGTGTAGTGCACTGTAGATCCAGCTACGGTAAACAGTCCTAAGACTCAGTGTGGCTCGGGCAGATGGCTCCATGCAGAAGAAGGTCTCCCATCACTAAAGCCTATGGCTTTTAACTTCACTAAGGAGTGGGCTTTCCAGTCCAAAAAAAGCTACCAGCTTTGTCTGTGGAGAGGTTGATCAGTGATGTCAAGATTTTATCTGCTTTTAGGTATTTTCATAGATTAGCCCTAGAAGACTTATTTCAGAAATATGAATAGGAATAATTCAAGTCATGTTAGTATTCAGGAAATACTAGATGGCACTTTGGATTGGTCAAAAAGGTCTGGTTTTTCTTTATGATTTTCTAAGATTACTACTAAAAATATGCATCTCTTGGAAATTTCAGTCCTGGGTTACTCTTGTTTGTGTCTGACTTTTCAACATCTCCTGTCCATCCCTCTGACTGGATGCAAACCACTTTTCTGTCTCAATTGCTTTATCTCACCATTTACAGGTCTCATAGATACAACTTCCAGTTGAAGCTCTGGAAACGTAAGTGAGACTTAGAGAAAGACTATGGTATTAGAGTAATGAGTTCTATGTTCTCAAAACCACAGTTTTGGGCCACATGACTTACACTAGAGTGGTAGTGGAGCACATTCCCAGTCAGTCATCACTTATCAGCTGGTGAGCTCTTGGTATGACTACCTGTTAAGGCTTTTCACTCATAACTGGGATAGTAGAAAATCTCATAAAGCTAATACATTGAACGCTGTGTCCTGCCCTGTTGTATGAGAGAAAGAATTGTTTATAAAGTAAATTCTGCACTTTACAGTCTAGCATTACAAGGTAAACTAACTTTTAATTTGCTACAAAAAATTTAGATTGCAGCAGTTCAGTGGTTGTTTCACAAGAAACTCAATATTTGTACTGAGGAGAAAAGGAAGGTGAGGACAACTGGTATCTAGAGTTTGAGGACTTTTAAAGCATTGTATATAATTCGTTCCCAACCAGGACTCCAAGATGTAATGTTAATAATCAGATTAAATAAGTGTATTGTAATTACTTACAAGGTTGAAAGCTGGTATGTTTTATCAAGATGCTCCTTGTGTTACTAGCACTCAGATCTTATTTACGTCTTTGAACTCCTCTCCTTTTTTCATTGCAACTCTTCTGTTATGAAAATTCTAAACCTTATCACTCTTAATGGCTATGTCTCACTATTAAATTAAACAATGACAGTGTTTTCAGGACACAAATTAACTCACCACTCATATTTGATTGCTAGTGTGGTGCCTGATTTGTATTTAGCCTGGGTAATTTCCTATTTTCCTTAAGTGATGACTGGGCATACTCTTGGAGTTTGAAAATATCAGGGACTATTCCCACTAACTGATTTGGGCACAACCATCCCACTTCAAAAGCTAGGAATCCTCAGTAATACACAAGTAGTTTTTTCTCATCATACTAAGATTCTTGTCTAGAGATTGTCTTGGATACATTACTTTGCACTCCTTTCTTCTCTCAGAAGTCCATTAAGAGTCATTCAGAATTAGATAATGTTATTCAATGTTAATTTTTAAATAGCTAACATTAGGATTGTGTTCTACTTTGATTCTCCTACAAAGGCAGAGCCAGAGGAAGATACAAAACTGAAGAAAAAAGTTATTCCTAACATTTCTAAGTGAAACACATCACCATCCCCAGCAGAATATTAAACCTTCTTGGTGTAAGGATTGAACTTCCTAGATTTCCTGTGAACAATAAGGAAGATGAAATCGCTGCCACCATCTAAAGCAAGAAAGGAACACTTGTTCCAGCTTTACAGAAAAGAGTGGATTTGACATAACATATGCTGGTAGTATAAATTTTTGCCAATCATATAAAATATTATTAGATTGTTAACAAAAATATAGATGCAAATATCTGTTTTTCATTTATATGATACTAAAGCCCTAGGAATACTTACCACCTTGAAGAAAGACAGTCTTTTGTCCTATTATTTTCTTACTTTTCCTGTACGATTACTATTACGAACAGGTGGGAAATGGCAGAAGTCCTTCAACTGTGATGTCCACAGAGTAATGATGTCAAAGTGAATAAATGAAAAAAAACCAACTTCTTCCCCTCCTACAAGTCCTTTCACCTTCCTGCCCCTCCCCTCCTAATAGTACAGAACAAACCATACTAGGAAAGGAAATATAGCAGGAGGTGCAGCTAGATAACATCTGGCTGAGGAGCTCAACTTCTGAAGCTCTGAAACTGCTTCTATAATGGCAAGTTAAAGACTACCTGGAAACATTCCCAGACACTGAAACTCTGCACTGTAAAATTGTTAGCACAGTCCTTGGAATGGCTTTGACCCACTCCAGCTAACCCCTTCCCAAGCATTCCTAGGTAATGTGCAGGAGTCAACATTACTGGAGGATCATTGCCAGGAGGCAGTCTGGGTGGAGTTACAATTTAAACTAAAAAGTCTTAATTTCACAGATGTGGCCAAACTGTGCCACTTGGCCAGCCCAGGAGTCCTGGCACTGTTTAGTTTACTGGTACAGATGTTACCTGAAACTTCCAAGATCTGTCCACATGTACAGTTGGTTCTGCTACAGATGAGATTCTGTTTTTCTGGAAATATTTCTAGGTGGTCTATGGCAAGTGCTTATGAGATTGCTATTCTGAAGCTATTTTGATATATATATTTATCACTTCTGGTATATCTGAGTGTTTCACAGATACTTTTAACATACCTGATTACAGAAGATGCATAAACAGACCAGGATTATGAACATATTCTGAAAGTCATACATAGATCTGTAATAAGAAGATATCTTCAAGGCCACCTTCCCCCCACACATACTCAGAGACACCCAACACCCTTCTACCTATGATTTCTTTAATTCTCAAAATATAGTAAATGAGGTCCATGCCCAAATCCTTTGCAGTCATACTGAGTCTACAAGTTAAGAGGCCAAAACCATTTTAAGGAAAAATAATGGTAAAGAGCATTTTCCAACTCTATTTTACCTCTTCCATAACACTGTGCAAATGAAATGGCTTGTTACTGTAATTCCCTCATAAAGATACCTCTTGCCAGAGCTACAGCATCTCTGAAAACATGACTCAGGTACAGATATCAGTACTAGGTGCTCAGATTTTACATTGATGTGTCTGAGAACAGAAATCTTTCCTTATTAGTCGTCCTTTCACTTTTAACCAGTATTGTCTATACATAAAAGTAACAACAGTCATATACAGGTATATGTATAGGTACATATTTCTTTGTTGGTTTCCTTTCCAGCTGCAGTTATACTGACAAACACTTCCTTTTCCTTTATGATCTTAATTTAACAAGAATAAAAATGAGTTAAAGTATTAAAAAATACCTTTACGGCAAAAAGGCTTTCTGGTATGTTTATACCAGTTGATCTATACCAAAAAAACCCCAACTCTTTAACTACAGGCAAGTGTTAATAGTCATAAATGTTGAGTAAAGAGAAAAACTTCTCATTAAACATCTTCAGCATATTAGACTCTGTCTCAAAACATGCGTGAGGGAAAATGTCAGAGTAGTTTAACATGAAATATCTTGAACAATGCATTTTACTGTATATGAAGAGAATATAGGCAAAACCTTCTTAAGAGTCTTCGTATTTCCCAGGTGCTTTCAGCAGTTGCCTTTATGCAAAGCAAGTTACAGGAGGGTTATCTATAGTACACAAAATTACCTTATTTTTCTTTTTTTTCCTAGAAATTGCATGTATTTCTCTTTCATGTGACAGATTCATGTCCGTATCTTCTGGCAGATTAGGTCTTCAGATGTTTCATCACCAAAGAGAAAGACATGTTAATACCAATAGGTTTGCCATAGAATTTCTAGTTTTGGATAGTAAAGCTCAACTGATTGCACTAATTTAGCTACTCTATTTAGATATACCACAGCATAAAATTGGAAATACTGTTTAAAAAATGGCAAGTTTTTGTTATTCTTAAGATGTAATTGATGCCTTTAGGATAATTGTAACCTAAAAATTAGCTTCTAACCTATGAGACAGGTCTTTCCAGTGACACACAAATATACTCCAGAGGAAGGCAGTTTTATGATAGAGCAAAAAGAAGACAGGAAGAGGAGAAATGAAGCAATGGATAGATTTATAACTGAGGTTCAGCTATAAAAATCTTGGGAACTGACAGCCTAGCAGAATTGTGACTTGCATCTCTGGGTGTTTGACTTGTGACAGATATGAAGGCAAGGAAAACTGTGGGTACCCACTGCATGTTTAAATCTTGTACATTGTTTTTTCTTTCTTTCTCTTTGAAGTATTAAATCTAACAGAAAATCTTGCTACATACATATAAAAAACTCCACCCCTCTCAATTGTCATGTTGGCCAAGTAGCTGAATGAATTTCCTTTAAACATTGTTTATTTTTGCTCCAAATAAGTTACTTAACTTAGGGTAAAAATTAATTTACTGGACAAAATTTCTGAGGAGACTGATTGCAAAAAAGGGGCATTTTATTTTATTAGAGCTCACTGAACTCTGTTGAGATGATTAATAACACTAATATTTCCAGGAAGTCTGAAAAAAAAAAAAAGCAGCATTAATATTTAAAGTGGGAGAAACTGCTTATCAATTATGACTGGTTTATGATCAGAAACCATTTTATTAGAGGGACAATTTGTGCAAGATTTGGGAAAAAAGACATTAAGAATCAATATTAATTAAAATTGGCCAAAATCAATCAATCAATTTGCAATCATATTATAGCTTAGGTTAACCTCTTGTTAGGCAAAGCAACATGCTGAGAATTTTACAAAGAGTATAAAAGCTATCCTCCATATCTGGAGCTGATAGCATGCCGTGTCTCATGGCACTATTTAATCAATGATTTCATTCCTAATTCTCTTTATAGAGAATAGTGCCTCAAAAGTCCTGTAGCCAAATCAAGCTATAAATGAAGTGAACTTAACAGTGAGGGCAGTTAATAACTTAAAAAAAAATTGCAAATAAATATCATCAATTCTCCATTAATATCAGTCTTTCCATCAGAACTGTGTGTTTATGAGAGAGACACTAACACAAACAGAAGTTATCAAAAGGTAATGTAGAGTAAAAATTCCCTGCAGCCTTAAAAATTCTGAATATTTCCATTGGTAATCATCCATACGCGCTTCATCAGTCAAGACAAGTTCAGCAGTGAAGTAGAGAAACAGGAATTGTCAACTGTGTTTTGTATTTTCATGGATGAATTTGACTCGTAAAGCACTGCAGCAAAGTATATATGAAGTGGATACTTAAACCATGCAATTGAACTTTGTTGATTTCTGTCAACCAATATCATGAAATGCTCTACAGTTGACAGGCTTAGAGCAGAACCCAGAAATTCTGTAACACTTTACAATACTTATTAAGAAAACAAGCAAAAAATTCTTAAAATATTTGTCATCACACAACAGCATATGTTAGTAGGTCTTTTGTACTGCGTGACTTGATCAGAATTTCCCCCTGCTTTGGACTGTTATTTACACTTGCTCACATTTCTTAACATGTCAGCCATTTAAAGCACAATTTGGATATTTCCGCTCTCAGAAAATATAACCTCAATTAGATTATTTTTACTTCCTTTGTAATTAATGCATTCTTTTGCCCTTCTCCATACCTATATTTTTTATATTTCTTTGAACAATTCACAACATATTTATGATGTTTCTATTGCTTTGAATGACAAATGAGAAATTTCATCTGCTTCTGCAATATCTCTGAGCTGCTGGTCTGAAGATATGCAAAAAAGGATATATTTTAGCAAAACCCCTTGTGCCATGCAAGACAGAAAAAAAAATGGATGTATTTTTTGCCTCATTCTTGTCAGAAGTAATTTTGCCTTTGCTTTCAAAAGGTTTATTCATCATTTGATTTATAACCCACCCAGTTTGGGGATGAGATGCTACCTCCATTTGTCTGAGCCTGTAAATTTGACAGGCAATCAATTTTTAGGCAATTGTGAGACATTTCTTTACACTTCAGCCGTATGTTCCAGCTGGAAGCAAATATGCCAAATTGGTTATACTTAACACATGCAGACAGAATTTTTTCTATTTGTCCTTGACAGATTTTTTTCAGGGACGTCAATTTCCTTCCCTATCAGTTTATTAGTATAATCTAAATATCTTTATCCAGTGTCTCCAGCCAACTGCAAGTACAGCCTGAGATATCTAAATAAAACATCATTGTTTTTACCGACATCTCAGCCAACATCTCCTCTAGCTCAGCCTTCTCCTGCCAGCTACAAAAAGCAAAAATATCCAAAATGTAACAAGTTCCCAACCCTATCCTTAGCATGAACTGGTATTTTCTAGATTACTCAGACGCCAAAGTTAGTTATCACAGAATAACCGTAGATGTATGTTCTTTGATCTATACAATCATCTGTACAAAGAAAACTCTGATGCAGTTTCTCTCTTGGCTCCAATTTGTGGTAAAGAAAAGTTTCACAGTTAAATACACTTGCCATCTACACAGGAAAGTAAATCAGATCCCATTGGTAAAAATATCTCCTGAAAAGATCCCTTTAAATACCTTTGATATCACTGTTTTAAAACTCTCACTTCTTTTTGGTATGTCCAGATACCTTCTCCAATGGCATTTCCAAATGTCCCTGCTGGTTCTCTCTTTCTTATAGATCTAACAAAGAAATAATCTTGGACATTGACTGGGCTCAAGAGATGGTTTAAAATTTTGCATCCCTTTCCATACGAGATACTGTTTGGAGATTCTTACTACTTCATCCGTCTTTCTCTTCCCCTCGGGTGGCTGGGAAGGACCATCCCATCTTGGCTCTGACCCTCCACTCCTGCTACTGTTGTTGATACTGCTGCTGACTCTCTGTAGTCATGATTGATGTCTTGCTGACAGGCACATAAATCATGCCTGTTCATCATGGTTAATGTTGGTATTTGCATGTATTAAGCATGTTTTTCCTCTGAGACACTTAGCACCATGTGTGCTGCATTCATTCTGCTACCTCAGGGCCTTGGAGGGAGAGGAAGGGAGTTTTCCATTTATAGATGGTTTTGTTTGGGCAGTGGGGAGAGCAGAGACCATTGTTAAAAACCCATCCAGATGAACAGGAATGAACTTTGCAGCTGCAGCACAATTCTCTCAGACTACAAGGCCCTACAGGATGTATTGTCTGGCCGACAGCGTATCAGCAGCTGCAAACAAAGATGCATCTGCAATATCACTGGATTTTGTACCATGTGCTGGGATATGAGTGCAAAAGAAAGATTTCTTAAACCCTGAGGCTTTCAATATTTCACACAGACTTCTGTGCATATCTGGCCTTTTACAGATGATTTTTGAAGAAGGTGCAATTCCGATTTCATAGATTTTATCGCTATAATTTCTTTTACCCCTGTTGGCCCAAGAAACCCAAAAAACTATTCCTATTATTTAATAATCTAATTATCAGTCATGGATCCTATGTTTCTGTCCTCTCCAAAAGTTCTCTGCAGGGAACAACTTGTCCCAGAATTTGGCAGCCTGGAGACCCTGCAGTTTTTACGAATCCTCCTGATGGGAATGAAGTTTTGGCAACTGATGGAATCACAGAGGTATGCAAAAGTCAAGACTGAAGAAAATCCAGGCTCAAACCTCCAAATCTGCAGAGAGATTGTCCCTTTGGGGATCTCCAGTTCTTCGACAGTCCAGGTCATGGAGGCAGCCTGTGACCCTCCCCACGCAGTTGTAGGAAAGAAAGTTAATGGCATGAACCATTTCCTCCTTTGTAGACAAAGCTGTTTTCTTTGCAAAACTAGAATTGGAGAGCAGATCTCCTACCTGGCATTATCCATTTGTGATGATAATTGCTAGTTACTTTTTACTATTAAATTGTTAGCAGAGTTGCTGGTATAGTTTAGGGCTTTGGACTTTGCATTATTCCAAGAGATATTCTGCATAGTTTGTAGTTTACAGCAGGTCAGATATCATTTTCATATGATCAATTTTTCATGATGTAGTTTTTAGCTTCCCTTTAGACAATATTAAGGAATCAGCACATATTTTTACTCTTCTAGAGGACACCTTAGTATTAAAAGAAAAAAATATCGCAAAACATTGCAGGATGGACCCCAGTTTAAATGGGCATGTTTCAAACTTTACAGCAGGAGCTGTAATATCAGTCCAGAAGAGGAGCATGCATTTAAAAAAAAAAAAAAAAAAGAAAATAGTTTTGTGGATATTGCAATCTATAGAGAGAATTTTCTTTTCAGAGGGTTGCATTTTTCTGTTATTTTGTAAACATACTCATTGCTCTATAGTATTTTTCCATTAAAAAATGGGCTACATGACAGAGAAAAGTCCTTATGATGAAATAGGTCCAAATCCTCTGCTCCTGGGAGTTGAACCCAAGCCCTTTGGCATAGCAGAGAGCAGTGATTCTTGTAAATGTCAGTGCTGATTAATTAGGGGCCTGGCCTGAACATACCTATTGAAGTAAAGCTGTCATTTATTTTGGAGGGGATTTTGCTCAATCAAAAAGAAATGCTCAAATATTATGTAGCTAAAACTAACACTGAATTTAGAAAATACTAACTTCTGAAATCATGGAGGGCCATCCTCCAAAGAAATTGTTCCCAGGACAAAATGGCACAGGGACCATACCCCAGAGGTTAAGGCTATGGATTTTTCATCAGGGTCAATTAGACTGAGTGTATTCCTGTTTCACAGAAGGTCTTCACATGTGGAACACACCACCAACACAAAGACTGAGGTCTAAGACTTTCAGGTTTGCGAAAGCAACATGTTCAGCTGCCAGAGGGGGTATTGTTGTTCTGTTACCTTCTTCTGTTCCAGGTGCTTCCAGACTATGAAGAGTTCTTTTCTAGGGAGCATGACACTTTTCATATTAAATGGCAGCTAAGGAACAGGAGAGAATCTGGGTCACATGAGATGAAGAAGTGAGAAACCCAAAGCCTGAATTCTTAGACAACAAAGACATTATTGGTGGAAATCCCAGGTTCATTTTGAAAAAAAGGAAATAGAGAAAGGGAGTAGGAAAAGGAAGAAATATGAAATTTGTAGTTAGTTATACATATAAATTTACAGGTCTTAAAAATTATGCAGTTGCTGTGATTGCAACAGTAAAAGGTGATCTAAGGAGAAGGTGCCTGTCTTCTTTTACTACGTGAACTCTGTTTCTTGACTTACAAGGTTTATAAACAGCCCAAGCATTAAATTTTGTGTACTCCTGTGATCAACTAAACATGGTAAAGTTTAGACACTAGTCCTCCATCAGGATGAGACGTCCTGGCACATATATAAGGATTACTAAGAAAGTTTGCAGATGATACAGAACTGCGAGTTGCTGAGAGGTCCTGCAGAGAGACCTTGACGAATTAGAGGACTGGGGAAAGAGAGGCTGAAGAGCAGCACTGCAGAAAGGGACCTGGGGGTCCTGGATGATACAAGGTTGAACATGAGCCAGCAGTGCCCTGGCAGCCAGGAGGGCCAGCCCTGTCCTGGGGGGCATCAGGGACAGCATCGCCAGCCGGGCAAGGGAGGGGATTGTCCTGCTCTGCTCTGCACTGGGGCAGCCTCACCTCGAGTGCTGGGGGCAGTTTTGGGTGCCACAATGTAAGAAAGACATTAAGCCATTAGAGAGCATCTAAGGAAGGTCATAAGGGTGGTGAAGAGCTTTAAGGGGAAGCTGTATGAGGAGTGGCTGAGGACACTTGGTCTGTTCATCCTGGAGGAGACTGAGGGGAGACCTCACTGCAGTTACAACTTCCTTGTGAGGAGGAGGGACAGACACTGATCTCTGCTCTGTGGTGATCAGGGACGGGACACCTGGGGGAATAGCCTGAAGCTGTGTCAGGGTAGGTTTAGTTTTGATATTAGAAAAAAAAGGTTCTTTACCCAAAAGGTGGTTGGGCACTGGAACAGGCTCCTCAGGGCAGTGGTCACAGCACAAGCCTGACAGAGCTCAAGAAGTGTTTGGACAATGTTCTTAAGCACATGGTGTGATTGTTTCTGCTATCCTGTGCAGGGTAAGGCGTTGGATTTAATAATCCTTGTGGAGCCCTTCCAACTCAGAACATTCTGAGATTCTGTGATATTTTCTTTAAATCTGGGTATTTTTAAAAAATTATTTTATTTCTTAATATTTTAAGCTGATCTCTCTTTCCCTGGAAGACATTTGTATACTCATCCTTACATAAAACATTTCTGTAGAGGTGTGGAATATTTTAAGACACCTCAGAAACATTCTTCCCTGGATTTGCCAATAGCAGAAGGATTCAGCAGATGGCAGGATGTGGCCACTTCAAGACAGCCAAGAATCTGGGCCCCCACCCTCCTTTCTGAGCATGTGTAACCAAGCTGTCTGTCAGTGGGAGAGAGACCAGTGTGGGAACTGCATGTACCATTGGAAAGCTTTTTAATGAATATCACTGTCATAATTAAGAAATTATCTTTATGCACTTAAACAGATGCCCCATTAATGTGCTGTATGAAATTCTTACTTTGCATCTCTGGAAATCATAGAATATTTCTTTACATTGGCTAGGAACCCACAAGTTAGCACATGCATTATGGCAAATATGAAAGGATTTTTTTTATGATCCATTAAGATTAAGAAGTACATACACCCATTGCCAACAAGCACACCATCTAATCAATCTTGCATTCCATTATTCTGTTTCATACTATTTTTGATGGGAAAATTCCACTGGGTGGGCCGTCATCCCTTTTATAAATTAAGGAATAAAATAAACAAACAAATAACCCACTCACAATCCAGACTGATGCTAAGGTTCACAAGGTTCTCATATATTAACTGACTGCATCCCGAAGTAACATCTATTTTGCATTTGAGTTCAAATGATTTCAATGAAAATTTATGGCAGTTGTGCACATTTGGGAAAGTAAGGATAGACTCTGAAACACAACACTATTGCCTGGCTTTGACGGATTTGGAAGGCTTGCAACCCAGCTTTCTGTCAGGGGAGAAATCAGTGATACAGAATATCTTAGAGTCATTTATTTATACTGTCTACAACAGTCACTGAACATAGGTGGTCATAGAGTAATGCAGGCAAAACCTTATTTAGAAGCCTTAACCCAAAAGCCACTTTCAGGTTCTCAAGAAATAATTTTCACCAAGCCCTAAAACTAATCAGAGAGCATAAGATAGGTTGAACTCCCTGGTTGTTTACAAAAGCTCACTCATAAACCTGAACACTGAAAACTAACAGTACAACATTCCTTGAAAGTGCATGTATTCCTCATAGACTAAGAAAAGGAATATGTAAGATTATATTTAACACGATCACCTGGTGACTCCGCTCCTACCATAACAAAGGAAAGTTAATATTTTAAGAGGTGCATAAGAATTTCTGACTTTAGTGTAAGTAACTTTTATGTTCCATAAAGGATTAAACACTCAAGTCCACTCACAAATAGGATCCAAAAGTGACCAGAATGCAACCCTCAGGTGCAGTGCTGTATTCCTTAGGCATGGAGTTCTTGTGCCCACGTTCCATCATCTGCACTGCAGGGATCTCTGTCTGAGCTTGCTGCCAACACTCCCCTTTTCACCTGTGAAGATAAACAGTTGCTTCTAAGGTGACAGTCATCTCATCCTGAAATAGTGCCTGAAATAGATGTGATAAGACTTCACTAACAATAAAAAAATCTGGCAAAGGGTACTGGCTGAGGCACAATTTTCTACATTGCAGAGGTCTATATTTGGGTGAGATGAATCCCACTGCTTGTATTTGGGCAGTTTTCACATAGATAACTAGCCCAGTTTTGACATTAATGAGCTCATCACCTAGGTTGTGCTTGAACTCAAGTCAGCTCTAAAAGATGTCTCTCAAGTCCCGAGGGAGTTACAATGCTAGATGCCTTCCTGGGAGTACCAACATGATCCAACAAGAGAAGAATCTTGACAAAATGTTGCTATGGCATCTTTCTTTCAAAACCCTAGGCAAAGGCTCCCACTGTGACCACATCTCCCTGGCAGAGGGAGGATTATGTTCCCCACTACCCTGTGAGATTCTGGAATGCCATCTCCCACCTTCTCCAGGCACACTGTAACCCTCTTCACAGGGCTCTGACCTTCCTGCTAGAGATTTCTATCAGGCCAACAGACTAAAACATTTCTTGAGTCAGAAAGAGAGAGCAGGTGTGACTCTGATATTTGATTGCTAGTGATTAAAGACTTAAGGGCCTAGGCAAAGGGAGAATGGGGTGAACTTGGTTACAGGCAGTGCTGTGAGAACTGTTTTACTGTTTGGCATGGGACAAATCTTGGCTAAAGTGTATGAAATGCAAAAACAAGAAAAGATATGTCTCACAGGAGGAAAAGTATTTCATTTGAGTAAAGGAAACCAGAGGTAATATTGTAGTTTTGCAGCCCATGTCATTTTTAATAAAATCTGCAGGTGGCTTTCTTCTTGTGTAGCCTATAGCTACAGAAAGCAGACAACTGTGAAACTGTAAAATTGGAATAAACCAGTAGGAAATAAGCCCACAGTTTAGACATTTAACTGACTCTACATTCATAGAGCAAGGATGAGATTACTGTGAACACAGCCTACATAGTTGGGAAATCTTTGCATGTGTCCTTTGAATTTCAAGAGCAGAAAGTAGGAGTCAAGTTTATTAAAGCTGATAAGGGAGGTGGAAGATTTTGTAGGAGTGTGCATGAGCATGCTGACCTCTCCCAGACTTCCTTCAGTTAACTTTCTTGTGAGTCTCCAAATCCCAGAGGCTTTTGGAACTCAATTCTTAGGCTGTAGTAAAGTATTTAAGCAAATATTTTAATAGGTTTTCAACTCTTGTTCAAACATGTGCATTGCTCAGCAGCAGTTCAAGGGTTAATAAAAGCACACAAACATAATTTATTATAAGTTTTTCCTTAATGTGCAGAATGAAGACATTTCCAGTAACATTTTAGCCATTTTGCAGCTCATACAACACAAAAAGGAGCAGTTTAGGTTGCATACAAACTATGAAAACATTGGATCTTTCTGCTGCTTTGCATGGGAGGATCTCAGTTCACTTTCTGCCAGGAAGAACAACATTCTCAGAGGTGCCCCTTCATGTTAGGGTTGTTTTTACTCCATACCTGGAGGTTGCATAGAGCTGATTTTCACAGCAGAGGAGACTTTTATATTATTCTTGGACATATAGCCCTTTCTCTGGAAAAAGGAGTTCTACCCATATCAAAAATTGACAACAAGAAATAACAATACTCAAAATCTATGGTGAATACATATTCCTATTATGTTAGTTAGTAATCAGATCAGTAAAACCCTCGTGACTGTTCCATCAGTTTCAGCAAGAACTGAAATGCTTCATGGCTGTTTCTGGAAGGAATGTAAAACTCTGCTGCATGGGAATGCAGCTGCTTGGGGAATCAGCACAGTGTTTTGACCCAAGTTTGTATTTGCTTAGGACAGAAGGGTAAGCATTACAAAATTCCCTTATGGGACTTTAATTTGTTCCATTTGCCCTCACGAGGTGTTTACTACTCATCACTAGGTTGTCAGGTAGTCCACTGTTAGTCACTTCAATAAGACCCTACACATGGTTAGTGAAGTAAATGGAAGGAACCTCCAAATGTGGGAGAAGTAGGTGAACCTCAAAGGCAGCCCAAAGGCTCTTGTGGGTCATTTCAATGCCTTTGCTGTTTTCTGGTGGGTTGGCATCCCACGAGAGCATTCTTATGAGAGATCAGATTGGCTAGAAAGAAATGTATTAGCCACTGCTCTTGTAATATCCCAGAAATTCAACTTATTTTCTCCTAACTCTGGAACTTCAGGAAAGATAATGGTTTGAATTTAAAAACAAAATAAAAGTTCAGAAGTATCCTTATTTCATCCAATTTGGCTTCACAATAATCTCCCACCCACTCCAATGGGTGTTTATTGCTTAATTTTGTAAGGGCTGCTGGCACTGGTACTAGCTAAAGATTCCTATTTGCTAGTTCTCTGTGACGGAGATATTCCCAAACCAAAAGACAGATGCAATTTTGGTGTAGCTTAAATCTGCTCTCATTATATTGTTTCAATAGATTAAACGCAGAACTTTATATTAAAACAAGCCTCAAGCTTGGGACAAATATGGGCGGAATTTTAGACTCAGTTTTATTTACTTTTTTTTTTTTTTAAATTTAATTTCTGAGTTGCAACTTAAAAAAGTGATTTGTTACTTCATATGTATAAAATATGCCATGTTACAATGGCTTAAGTACATGTCATACCTTGTTCAGATGTATCCCCTGTATTTACTCTGTAAAGTTTCTCCCATACTGATTGGTTATATTCAACTCTGTTAACAACAGAAAGTTTACTGATAAACAAAGGACCTTCACTCAGATAGTTTAGACCAGACATTTTTAAACTAAACTCCAATTTATAAGTCCTTTACATTTACACTGGAACACCATGGCTAAATTTAGGCAAATAAAAATGGTGTAATGTTTCTGTTTGACTTCCTTGGTAGTAGAGATGAAAATTCTAGACTGAAATGATATTGTATGACATGAACCAACAGTCTGGCTAAATAGTCTTTCCCTTCACTTTTGGCTGTCTGGATCAACTCTTTGATGAGTTCAGTAAAAAAGTACACAATTGATTGTAATCTTCTCTATGTTAATTTTACGTGAGTGAAAATTTGCTGGCTTTGATTACTTTGTATCTGAGTTACCCCAGCGCAGGATTACTGAGGAGATGAAGATGTCAGTCCTTGTTGGTGTAAACAGGTGCAGCCTCAATGAAAGGATCTTAGTCATGTACCTGTAAACAAAGAGAGAAGTAAAATTTTCTGTTTGTTTCTAATCTCAGAGTTACTGTTTACACCATCTATTTAAATAAGCAAGTTTATGTATAATTCCATAAATAATAAACAGACATTCCAGGTACTTTGCCAGGAGGAGTATACTTAGCAAAAGGATGGAATGTTGAGGTCCACCTGTAAAATTATTTGTCCTTATAAGCAATAACAGGCATATGTTCTACATCATATTTGGGCCCAGTCTCTGTGGCCCAGAACCAAAGTAAACACATTTTTCTGATGTAATTGTTTATTCTAGTTGAATTAGTGCAACACAGTCATAGCTGTGAGAAACATTTTATTTGGATCAGCTCTCAACCAGAGCTCACAGAGGTTGCCTACCTGGCAAATCAGCAACAGTAGCTTGTTTTCACAAAGTCCTCCAAGTTTTTTACTCAGAGGAGCATAAAAAAACATTTTAAAGCATGGGTTGTGGTCCTTCTCCAACTGACACTTGAGTAAATCAGCAGTAACTGCAGAGAAGTCAAATGCAGCCCTCCCAGTATATGTGAGATGGCCTTTATGTTCCACTCCCTTCCCTTTCCCACTCTGACGTACTTGGCACTCAGAATAATGTACTCACACACTGTTTGGGCACACACTCCACAGCTTTCTTCTCCTCCCTTTATTTCCTTGTGCAAATGCTGGCCATCAGATGAATGTGTAAGAGTAGTGACAATAACTGGAGCCCTCTACCTGGGTGCTCTGCTGGAAATGCCTGCATTGCACTGACACAATTACCTTCACCCTTAACTGTCCTCATTCACATGCCTAAAAAGGGAGGGAAAGTGAGAACAGAATGTAAACATTTTCATCCAGCATAAGGATGCCATATACTTTATACATGATACACTTTTGAAGAAAAAAGATTCTTTTTTTTCAAAGCAAGTTCAGCATAATCTTCAAAAGCTCAAAAAAGCTCCCTGTTTTGACTCTGGGAGGCTCACTATAATTTAGGAGGATTAAAACCACATATGATACTGTAGATAAGTACATTAAGAAATAAATAAGCCACAGGTAACCAACTGAGGTTGGGAAACATGGGAGCATAAAATGCTGTCTGAGTAAAACTATTTTCAAAATTAAGGTGTTAGTTGGTACACATTTTCAGGTATGAAAGGGATTGCATAGTTCAATTTATTCCATATTTCTGTGGGGTTTAAATAAGCAAGTTCCAACTTTTTGTGTATAATTTTTTGGAAAACAAACAATTAAACAAACATTTTATCCTTTTTGATGGGCAGTCAAAAGTGAAATTAAAAAGTTTTAAATAAAAGTTTTCCAAGCCAGTTTTTATTTAACAGGCTCCTTAAAAAGTTCCACTTGAATTCTAATATGAATTATTACTATTCACTCCTTCCCTATCATACATAGAGCTCTGTTACTCACACAACTAAAGTAATCATGAAAAGATTCAGATTATTTCTTACTAACAGTTGAAGGGATGAATGGAGAAAAGTTAGGAAAGGAAGTGACAGAGAAGAAGGGGGAAATTGCAAGTCTAAGGCACTCTCAGTGAGCTTTTGCTGTACTTTAGCAATGATTAAATAAAGTGCAAGAACAAGACCAGTGAGTCACAGGAGTTTTCAGCATGATTTCCTGAAGACCGAACTTAACATTTTATCACTGAACATCTAATTGAGAACTCTCACTGGCACAGTGTGTGCAAATGGAAAGGAACTGATGTAGCACTTCTCTATACAGTATTTCCAAGTGATCCGCAGAAAGTCATCCAGTTATTTGACAGATAAATTATTCTTTTTTGCACATATACAAATAACTAATGCTGAAAGCTATCTTTCTTCTGTTTCCTATATTGTTACACAGGTGGTTCACTCATTGAAAACACACTCTGCTGTTCCAGATAAATTATTGTACAAACAAAAAATGGAAACCTCTGCCCTGGCAACTGAAAAGAAAGATCCCAGCCATTGCATTTGTAAGGATTCTCCAGCTTTATTCACTCTTTTCTATCAAATCCTTCTGTGAATCAAAAAGGATTAGCCATAAGCCATTTTAAACAAAAGATGTACATCTGGAAAGAGATTACCTAAACACAAATGTACAACAGAAATCTGCGAGTCACAAAATGATAATCTTTCTGCATTCTTAAAGTCTTAAGCCAAAATGCTTTGCTTATATTGTAAATTTTCTGTTTGGGCCTCTTCTGTCTATACGCTCATGAAATGGACTTTTCAACATGAGGAGGGTAATCTGGTTCTAGATGTTTAGCTGGATTGAGCAGCCTGTTAATTTTCATCCTCTGGGCCATGCTGATCTCTAATGTAGGTGCAGCATTAGCCACCATCAAATCAGTCTTTGTGCTTGCAATTTCTCCTTTGAAAATATCTTTCACATCTTGTTAGTTTTTCACTCAGCCAATAAAAGCTACTTATGCATGGAATATAAGGGTTAACCGGGTTTTCTTAGGAGATTAATGGCAGAATTCAGTGTATTTAACTTCTCCCTAAAACTCAGGCATCTAAAAGTAGTAGACACCTCCCTTCCTAGCTGGAAATCTCCCACAGATGCTTTGCAAATTTTACTGGTCATGCAATGCCAGAGATGTCTGTTGTTGGGACACAGTGCTTGACTCTTCCCAACACAGTGATCTGGGACAGTACAGTATAAATTCTGCCTCACTTCTCCTCAGAAACTGAAGATATTGTGCTTAGAATTAGAACTATATGAAGAGATGGAGACAGAAAGGGGAATTAATTTTATAAACAATTTCATTGAATTGTAAGAAAAAATACAAAAACATATGAGGAAAAGACAAAATCTTGTGTTCCTTGTCCAGAAAGTAACAAATTCTGGTTCTCCCTTGTAAGTTCTGAGGTTTCCTACACCTTTTTCCAGGGACAGCCCAGGTAACTTCGGCAACTGGTTTAGGGTTGCTAAAGCTAGGGTTCACGGCCTGTGTAGGTAACTGATCACCCTCTCTGATTACTCTTGATTCGGATGACTGGATTCAGCCATATTTGATACATCTTTCAGAGATGAAGTTCCATCATCACTGTGAAAATAGACATCCAGGTAAAGGTAGGAGGCCTTATTAGTGCTGCTGAAGGAAAAGATATGAAACAAACTCCACTTTCATCAGAAACCACAGAAAATCTTCATGTGACCTGTGCTCATAGTCACTGGGTGATGCAGAATACATTCCTCTAAGGACTATGTGATAGTTAATAATTTATTTTCCCTCACTTTGGAATATTCACAGCATCTCTCTGCCGTGTATATTGTCTAAGAGCCATCAAGAGTGAATTAATGCTGCAACATTTGTATCTTCCATCTAAAACTGAGCCAACCATGAAATAAAAACCTGTCAGAAGAAAGTCTTCATTTTCTTGACTATCTTGAAATGATCTCTATTAAGTACTTCAACTACACTTCTTATTTAAATCAAAAAAAGAAAGAGTTTTTTATGTTTTTTTTCTGGTATGAAATAATTCACTGAAAAAAAAAGTGAATTACAAAAAAATGTAGAAGGAGAATGTGTGTAAATGAACAGGTTTTCTTGTGGGGAGGCAATAAAAAAGGAAGGCATAGCATATTGATGGAAGTGTACTACTGGGACTGATATACTCAGCATTGGTAAAACTTTTCTCCTAGTAGAAATGAGAATATTTCGCCTTTTGCTATGCTGTATTTAGCAGCCATAAACAGGACTTTACTCGTGTGAGGGAGATAATGCAGGATGCCCTCACAAACTATAGGTTGCAGTCACTCAGAAATTCCAAAAGAGTAGGAAGGGCAGTAGTGTTTCTCCATGCCCCTCAAACATCTCAGTGATTTTGTTCCATGATTAACACTCCCCAAAATCAATGCTTTCAATGGTGAGAAGAAGCCTAGAAGAGGACATACCTTTGATCTCAAATAGAATGAAATAAAAACTAGCCTAAGGAGTCAGAAGATCAGTGCTAAAATAGTGGAGAAACCTTTGGAATAAATACTAGGAATGAAAATATGTTTGAAAATGTTTTATGATGGACTCTTGATAAAATGGGCAAGGGGAAAGAATCTAATTTTCTTTGCATTTTATTGAAAAGGGCAGGCAGAAGTACTCCCATATGTTCTAGAATACAGATAGAAGCCAAGGCTGGAGTAGCACCAATGTGAGATATTAGACTGGAAATCAGTTAGAGTCTTTGATTTTCCACAGGCCAACTGTACAAATTTTACAGGAGCACAAAATGTGTTTCATTCCATTCTTCCTCAAGGTCCCTAGAGGCCTTTGAAAAGAGTTAGGAAATGTTTGCAGGGTGGTGTGCTGTTGTACCTTTCATAAAGAGGAAACAGAAAGCAAACCACTCCTTGTGCAATAAAATAGCATTTTACCTCTTTGGGAGCACAATGCTGTGGTTTTTTGAACTCTGTCAGCTTCCAGTTTGAGATAGCCAGGCCTCCTAATGGAAGTGCCCAATTTTCCAGCACAGTCTCTGCTAAGAATGGAGGCTTTTGAGTGCCTGTAGAGAGAAGATCTGTCTGTGTGACTTATCTACCCCCTGAAGAAGTAAGAATTTAATCTAGGGACTCCAGTTTACTACATCCAGGACATTTAGACAGAAGTTCAGGACTTATTTTAGGTGAACTGGTTGAACTTACACATTCATCAGAGACCCATACTTTACGTTGAAACTCTCTTCACATATTTTGTCGGAGTTACTTGACTTTGCATTACTCATTCACAGTCAGAGCACTGAAATATTTGAAGACCTGGCTGGATTCATTTACTCAATGGAACAAATAATTCAGTGACTGGTTTTGTGTATAGTGTTTGTTCCTATAATAGAATCTCATGAATAAATATGATTTCTGTTATAGCTTCTTAGACTAATTAAAAAAGATTAGTGTGTTTTCCACAATATTTCTTGATTTTGTAGAAAGTAGCAAGACTTAGACTCCTCCACCCATCTCTTTTTATGTATCTTAGGTATCTTATAATACTTCTGCAGAGATCCATTGTTTTCAAATGCAGCCACTCCATCACTCCAATGATCTTAAATTTTATTATGTGTATACCAGGTGGATAAGTGTTTTTAAGAAACTACTTTTGCAGTTGTGTACTTTGGTGATTGTTTTCCTTCCAGATTTATATTCCACATACGTTCTTTATTAATAGAGAAAAATGCAAAAATGTGAAGATCCTGCCCTTTCCTTAGTATTCATTTTGTAGCTGTATCAGGGTACACTGAACAGCCTTGTTTCAAGCCAGGAACTTATGAACTGATGATTCTATGAAATACAGCTCTAACAACTATTTTAATATAATCCTCATTCCCTTCATGACACAATTTTTCTGCAGATTTGGACTTTGCTACATCTTGCAGTAAGGTGACGGGGCTGTACACGCCCACTTCTATCTGCTGTACATTGTGGCACCCATCAGCTGATCAGATAAGCAGTTACTGAGTACAATCAGATCCTTCTGAAATCAGTGCTTGAATGCTTTTGCTGGGCAGTGGGTGCATGATCTACTCCCAGGGTAACAGTTTATTTGGTCTCCTCATTTGCCTCCTGACTGCTGACTGTAAATCTGGTTTCAAACTTCTTTCCTTTCCATGTTAGAAACTGAACTAGGCATCCATTTGAAGTTCTTTTTCTGTACCGGGAGAAAAGGTAAGCTGCTATGAATTTATCAGGGTCTTGTCTCCGAAATTAATTCATTCCCATTAACTATTCCATTTGTTGCTTTAGAGGTAAAGCTCTATTTCCCTCCAGAAAAAATTAACAAGAAAAGGTACAAAAAAAAAAATCCGTAGCAGAGGCAAACCCAGCGGTCAGCCAGCTTCTGTTGTTTAGTTCCACTGTGGAAAGAGAACTCGGTGTATTTAAGTCTGTGCTCAGTTCCATGATGCCGATGGAGAAAAGCAGCCTGGAAACGCTCGTCGGTGCGGTCAGACGGGGAGGAGGGAGGAGGTGGGGATCACCAGGTGGCGCTGGAAGATGCTGCGTGCCGAGCCGAGCCCGCGGGCTGTGAGCGCCGCTCAGCTCTCGCCTGCCTCTGGTCCAAGGCCGTTGTTTGAAAAGCTGTCAGGAGAAACAGCAAAGTTGCCTTCCTGCTGCAGTTTCCCCTGAAGGGCTATTCTGTTTCCTGGGCACTGTTCCCTGGGAAGCTGGGTTTGAGGGGAGGTTACAGAGAAACACAGAATCATAGAAAATTTGGGTTGGAAGGGACCTGAAGGACTGTCTAGCTCCAATCCCCATGATATGGGCAGGAACCTTTTCTAGACCAAGTTACTCAAAGCCCCAACCCGCCCTTGAACACTGCCAGGGATGGGGCATCCACAGCTTCTCTGGGCAACCTGTTCCGGTGCCTCACCCATCTCACAGTAAAGAATTTCTTCCTAACATCTGATCTAAACCTAGTCTCAGTTTAAAACCATTCTCCTGTGTTATATCACTACATGCCCTTGTAAACAGTACCTCACCAAATTTCTTGTAGGCCCCCTTTGGGTACTGAAAGTCTGCAATAAGGTCACCAAAAGGAGCATGTCTTGCTTGGGTGTTCAGCATCCTGCTGATGGTAAAGGCCTGAGGCAGGAAACCTGCAGCGTCCTGCTTCAGCAAACACACACAACAGGTCAGCAGGGAGCACTAAACCTTGGGGGTCTGAGCCTTGGACCTACCTGCTTGAACCTGCCTCTCTTGCTGGTTGTTGCCTAACAATTAAATACAAATGGCTGAAAATATTGGTTCCTGTGTGGCTGAATAAATTCTGTTCAGCTTGGTGATTGGACTGTAATGTATTGCATAATGTGCTATGCATTAGTGTTTTTTTAGTTTGTGGTATGCCCAAACACCTTGCAGCCTGATGACCATATGTGAGACTTCTACTTGTGTGCATTGAAATATTTCCATTTCAGAATTAAAATAAAAAGAAAGAAACGAAGGAAAACCAAAACAAAACCCTCAAATGCCACCAACAATTGAAAAAAAACCCCAAAATACAACAGAATTGTGCATATTATTTGGGACCAAAAGGTGAGAGAACTGTTTATATATCTGAAACTATTTGAGAATGGCCAGAGTTGAGATGACCTTCCTTGTGATACATGAGTACTTGAGCATATTTTTCATGTTTAATTTTCAATTAAAAATGTAATTTTAAAAATTTTGTTGTTGTTCATAGAATCACAGAATCACAGAATATGTTGAGTTGGAAGGGACCCATCAGGATCATTGAGTCCAACTCCTGGCCCTGCACAGCACCATCCCAAGGATCACACCATGTGCCTGACAGTGTTGTCCAAACACTTTTTGAACAGTGGCAGGATTGGTGCTGTGACCACTGCCCTGGGGAGCCTGTTCCAGTGCCCAACCACCCTCTGAGTGAAAAACCTTTTTCTGACACCCAACCAAAACCTTCCCTGATCCAAGGCCATTCCCTCAGATCCTGTCCCTGGTCATGACAGAGCAGAGATCAGTGCCTGCCTCTCCTTTTCCCCTCACGAGGAAGTTGTAACTGCAGTGAGGTCTCCTCTCAGTTTCCTGCAGACTGAACAGACCAAGTGACCTCAGCTGTTCCTCACACGACTTCCCCTCAAGGCCCTTCACCGTCTGTGTTGCCACCCTTAGACACTCTCTAATAGTTCAATATCTTATCTATATTGTAGCATCCAAAATTGGACACAATATTCAAGGTAAGGCCACACCAGTTGTTTAGAAGCATAACTTGAGGAAAAGTAAAAGAGAAATTTGAAAGCACCCTCTTTTTCTTCTGTTTGAGAAAATTGATAGCATTCACTTAGTTTTAACCTTTCATAACAAATATTTACTGTTTTGGCTACCTGTAGCAGTTAACTATAAGAGGACTATAACAGTCTCCTGCTAGGACTTTAAAATGAACATATTTGTCTCCTTTCTTTCCTGTTTCCTAAGAATCTGTGCATTCTTTTCTGGTCACAGTTGGTTGGGGATTCTGATTTGTGTTCAGGATTAGAGCACTGAGAAAAACTGCCACCTCTTGCATTATTAAAATCACTCCCTCCAGCCTCTGGGGATCTCTGTGTGTCTCTGCTTCTTGTCTGACCCATCTTGATCCTGTTTACCTTGTAAAATTTGACTGGATCACAGCTCAAAGGGCTGTGGTAGATGTACTGTCTGATTTTAACTCCTTGATGGCCTCAGAGAAGTTCCTGTACACAGCTATGCACGTGCCCACCTGGGGCTGCATCCGGGGAGGTGCAGAGCAGAGTGGCTCTGCTCCAGCAAAGCACTTAAACCAACTGGTCCCACGGAGCCACTGGGCTCCAGCCAAGTGGGAGGCACTGCGATGTGACCTGCACTGTGAACTGCATTCAGATTTATGGCTAGAGCTGGCCTGAGACTGGGGATAGGTAATCCAAACAGGGTGCTTATTTTACACTGAAATGGGTTATTCACAATGGTTTGCTCAGTCTGATAGAGTCACTCCCAAAGGCTCCCAGGGGAAGCCCACCTTGCTTCTCTCCCTGTAGAGGATGTGTCTAGAGATATCAAGCTTGTGACAATCAGGTGAAGCTTAATGAATACTCTCAAAAATGTCATGCAAATTGTATTTTTCTAATCTGCTTCTGTTCTTAAACTCTGAGTGATGCCTGAATTGGCTACCTGGAAACAGAGACTAGACTGGAGTAAGAGAATAAAAGTGAATATTTATTTGAAGGCCTTCAAAGGCACACCCTGGGGAGCACACCCTGGTCTACCAGACCCCAAGATGGACCCCAAGATGGACAACCAGTCACAAGTTCTTGACACAATTATAGGTTCTGGTCCATTGGCATATTAACATAAATTCACCAATTAAAACTTTAGCTACTGATGTAATTCTCCCCAGCCTGTCCCCCTTTTCTCAAGGTGTTGGTTTATGCATTCTGGGCCCAGGACAGTTCAAGTGTCCTTGGAGAACAGGCCTAGAGAGGCTTGTTATCTGAGAGAGCAGCAGCTAACAGGTTACAAGACAGTTCAAAGTTACACACTAAGCACTACAGGATTTGAGAAATATGAAGGTTAAAATCCAAGGCATCATGAGTAATGTTTCTGAAATGTTCTAAAGCATTCCAGCATTTTCAAAAGTGTTGCCATTTAACTTAATCCTCTGGTAGATGGTGTAGTATCTTGAACCATTTGTATTGCTGAAACTTCTTTTCAATGCTGATGTTAAAGACAGCTTTATCCTTGCAGGTTTTCAACTGTTCCTCCAGTTCACTGCGTGAGGAATGTCACTGTCATGTCTGTGTATCACATGATGTTGATTCTTTCAGTAATAATTTGAGCAAAGATGATGCAGGTTTCCAAGATGTTAAAGCAGCTTTATGCCTTTCAGCAATTTTTACCTCAGCCAAATACAGTGACAAAGTTTGTGTTGAACAAGTGAAGAGTAAGATATTAACAGGGACAGTGGGTTTACAGCAAAGGTGAATTCTGGATGATAAAACATTAAAATGGTGATACATGACCCTAGGATATTTTTTTAGTAAAAATTCATTTGAGAATGTGTCAGAGCATCTATTTTTGTACATTTTAAGCACACAGTATTCTTGATTTTAAGTCTATTCTCTTCAAAGTGTTCTTAACTTTGTTCAGTGTGCAGAATTAAAGTGGGGATTAATCCTTTTGGCATTCATAATCCTATGGCATGAAGAGTACAAAAGGAGAGGACAGGATCTTGGTGGACAGGGCTGAAGATGATTGGTAGCAACTGACTCCCTAATAGTTCAGATGTGATCCACGAGTGTGCTGTGATAAGTCGAGGAACTCAAGTCAAGAGGATAAATTTAGGAGATTTTAAGTATTGTGCGTGGATTTTGATAATTTGTTGTAGTTGTGGCTGGTTTTTTTCAAGACAGCTTTTCAGTGCTCTATCTATCAGTTCCTCCAGCATATAACCTGTGTTCTTTCCATGAGATGATAACTCTGGCATCTGGGCATTGCTTCAAATAAATAATCATTTTATTTGGCTATACTTGTCGCTTACAGTAAGATTATATAGTGGTCTTTGTCCTGTGTCATTTAGTCTCATTTTAGTAAATTCAGCCAGAAGCTTTAAATTTTCCTCATCCTGCCTGAGTTCAAGTCTAATCAAAGGAAAACACTTTGCACGTAGTCAAAGTGCTTACTTTCTATTTCAGTGTGAAATGTTAAACTACTGACTTTTGTCTGCTGAAATATGAAAAGTACATCTTATATTTATTTTGATCTTGATTTTAGAACCAACAGACAATTAAGGAAAGTCAAGTGATACACAAACAAAAACCAGCTTAAGACTGACAGTGAATTGATTGTTTGTCCTGTATGTTTTCTCTCCAATGCATAATAATAGCATCTAAATTTCTGTTAGAGAAACTTTTGTGCCATTTGGACTGCACAGCTGTGAAAGTTACTCTCTATCCAGAGGGAAGGTTTTGACTGAGCATCATAGAAAAGGATTGGTTCCCCAGGGAAAAGGAGTCCACTGGTATAGAGTTCATGTCCTCATATACATCTGCCGATGCACACATGCAAAAAAATAAAAAAAAAAAATCTGGGAATGAAGGTCTTTGAAACACCTTTTGTGAATGACATTTCACATAGTGTTGTAACACTATAGCGTCATTATTGAGAAGACTCCTGTTTTGATCTGTAATCAAGGCCTGCATTTTAATCCTCCAAAGCATAGAAATTTTTTTGGCTTTTGGATAAGAAGAGACAAATCTGAAAACACATGCTGAGGCTGTACAGAATCTGAGCTGGAACAACTCCTGAAGAATGCTAGGCCTGATGGGAATTAAAAAGCCTGACCTGCTTCCCAGCTTCAAGCTTCCTCTCCCAGGCATGCAGCAAATGTGTTATTCACCCGCTGACCCTTTGCACAATGGGCTGACCTTCCCTTTAAATAAGTCAGCCCAGCATGAGAGCAACATATGGAGCCTTTGGGGTCTTCATCTGTCCAAAAAATTGTGTCATTTTTAGGCAGCATAGGACTCCCAGTTATATGGACCTTCTTCCTGCCGAAGTAACTATCAAGACTCTCATTGACTTCTGTGTAAATGGGACTGGGCATTAAGCTTGCTTCTGGGAGAACAAAATATAAATAAGGAAACTTTTCGGATTCCTAAGAATCCATAGCATAGGAATTACTCATGCAAATGCAATATTTAGACTATTTTAAATGCATGTTAGTTGGAACACACAGAGCAATATTTTGCAGTTTCCCTGCAAACAGAGCTTCTGTGTGTGCAAAGTAGCTGGGGATGTTGCAGTGACACAGGGCAGGGAATAGCAGTCCCTCAAGTGGGACAGCAGAGAAGGGTATGGAAAGGCTGAGGCAGAGCAGTGTTTTACTTTGGAGAAGATCCTTGTATAGTAGATTGTGATATTAGGCTTTCACTCTGAGCCTCTTAGAATTGCCATCAGATCATAAACAAAATAATTTATGAGAATTTTACCTGCACTGTCTTGGGAAAGAGTTTGCTATACATTTTTGTGGAAGGAAAAATACAAGTTTTTTGTAGGTAGAGGAAAATATGGTATGAGTTTTCCAGCTTCTGCTCTAATGCACTTGAGATTGATTTTAAAAACTTCAGTTCTTCTCAGCTTTGCTGATGAATAAACATAGGTGTTGGTGATGCCCCATCCAACTCCCCCAAAAAGGACATGAGAATCTGGACTCTCCTTTGTAAAGCAAAACAAAATAAAACAAACCTCCAAAATGCTATATAAAATCTTGAGATGATCTTATTGAGAAAATATGAAATCCCAGAACCAGACACACTGTGATGAGCGGAGGCAGACGTATACAAATATAGAGCTAAAACTCTGTACATACTTCTCTGCATGGCACACACTGATGGAAGAGGTTTGTCCTGCTTGTAAATCCATACCTCACCATCCTTATGTGTTAGTTATGAGTGAATTATAATAATGGATCTCTCAGATAACCAGTCCAAGTACCTTACTCTACTAGAAACTATACCAGGGACTGTGCAAAATTGTAACACCAACAGGAGCTTTCAAAGCAAAAAAATCCTGTGTTTTGATCATTCCAAAATGCTTTTCATGCAAAGGTTACTGGGCAAAACCAAACTTAAAGCAAAACAGATTCATACCCATGTTTATATACCATGACATGTGCTCTCTACAAATCAGGCTGTGTAATGATGGGACTGACCTCGGAGTGTGGGAGACAAACAGGTACAACAGGTCACCATCTTCCTGCAGGAGAAACCTTCTCCTGGAAACACACAAGCCAGGCAGTGTGCATTTTAATTAAAATCACATCCTGGGCATTTAAGTTTTCAAAAATTATTAGTATGACAGAGGTTACCTTTTCTTGTGACTACTATTATTACTGTCAGACTGCCTGCTTCAGGTGGGGGGCTGAAGGTTACATATGGGATGGGGGAATGTAAAGTTAGCTGGAAGGGGTTGGTACACGGGGCCATAGCCTTGCAATGCTCTTTGTTGGCCAGAGCTCTCTTGCTGTCTTGTCTACAGCTGTGCAAAAAACCCCTCAGGACATCATGTACAGCCCTCAGCAGTGACTGCAGTGCTTTAAACTGCAGGTGACGCTGGTCAAATCCAATTTCTCCTCCTGAACAGAGTGCACTCTATCACTGCTGCATATTCCTTGCCAAGGTAAACAGGGGTAACAGCCTTGAAGATTATTCTAGAGAATTTCATTCTAACTTATGCTTGGTATTTTTGCATTTCTTTAAATAATTTTGAACTGTTTGAATTCCTACGCTTGTAATTGAGGCTAATGGGCCAATAAGATGATGTTTGGGTGTATATAAATAGATTTACAGATGCAATGATGAGCTGTTCAGCTTAGTAAAGGACACATTTTCATGTAGGAAACTTAGGACTCACCAAGAGTCTTTCTAGGAATGTCTTAATTATTTATTACTATTCATACTAACATTCTTGTGATTCATCAATGTGCATTTTACAAATTAAGTTGTGCCACAAAAGGCTGAAATGACCTACCCAAGGCTGTACAAAAACTTGTGATGCAGTCAGCAGTTGACTCATGCTCCAAATCTCTGTTCAGTTCTACTATATTATTCTTTGGCACCCAGCAATACCTGTGCCTTGAAAACTCTTCCCTTCTTAAACCAGGTTTTGTTTTAGCTCTGAGGAGGACAACCACTTTAAAAACAGAGACACAAACAGCACACATCTTTGGGGAAAAGTTTAAAAAAAGCACAAGAAAAACAAATTATTTCATAGTTTAAAATTCCACTTTGAAGTGCGTTTTGGTGATTATCAGATAAATCCCTAAGAACAGAATTGGAATGACACTATATATGTGCTTGAAACAGTTCTCTCTTTAATGGATCTTTTGGAACTTGCCTAAGTTGCCATAAGAAGTCCGTTTTTATCATGCTGTACTGTAAATATTTTAGTACTGTAATTGGCTTTTAATAAAATTAACTGCAAGTTCAAAATGTTTAATGGACTCCATGGCAGTAAAATTAAGAAGAATGTCATTTTGTCTCTTTAATGTGCCCCGAAACATTCTTGCATTGAATTAGAACACTGATTGTTATTTTTCAGCTCAGGACTTGGCAGGTGTGTAATGTGACTCCTGATAGCAGGACAGCAGATTACATTCTCCTATAAAACCATTTCTAAGGGACTTGGCGCAAAAACTGTTATTGCATGTCTGCAGGTGTTTAGTAATTGGATTAATGCAGAGCAGAAGGAATGTCTGATGCCCCAGTAGTGAGAAATGCTGAGGAAAGACACATTCATTTCTAAGAGTAACCTGGAATGCATGATGACAGCCTGTTCACACACACAGAGCCAGATCTAAGCCTGCAAGTTTAAAATTAACTGCTGTGAGCAATCACCTTCCAGAGGAAAGTTTATCCAAACCTAAATACAATAACAGGAGCTCTGTAAGTAAGGAGGTAGGGAGCTTTGGGTTATGTTTTGATCCTATTCCAAAAGTAACTTGCATAACCTTAGAAAAAGTTCTTATATCATGCATATCAAGAATCCTTAAAATCCTAGGTGTCTGATAAAAATGTCCTTGAAAAACATATAGACCCTCAAAATTCTGTAAAGGTATAGACAATATAATATAATCTCAGATCAAGGACTTTCAGGACAAAAAATGTTCTTTTAAGTATCTTGATCATGAATTAGAAAGGCTTTTGTAATGGCCAGGGACTTAAAACATAAAGATTTCTATACAGATGAAAATATCTCAGCTTATGTCCTGACAGTACTCAGAAAAACATTTGCATGAAATCTTTAGATTCACTAAGTTTTGATGTACAACTGATATGTTGTCCTCAAAAATTAACTTGAACATGGGTACTGTTTTAAAAAGTATCTTTTACACATATAGTGTATACATTAATTTTAACAGCAGAGAGATTTAGGAATTAAAAAAATCCTTTGTTTTATCTTGTGCTGGGAAAACCAGACCCATGAGAGAAAGCTCTCTGCTGCTCGGGCTCTTGGGAGGACAGAAGTGATGTAGGTCCAGCAGGGACACTTCAGGAAGTACTGCCTTTCTTATCTCTCAGGAAATAAAGGTACTGAGGTGACTGAGCACTCTGGGTTTTGGCTGTGTGGTTCCTCTGGAAACAGTCCTAACTCTCTGTGGGTTGGACTGACCAATGCCGTTTAACAGGCTCCTAGCTAATTAAAAAAGCCACTGTGTTTGGATAAAGTTCATGACTCACACTCGTTGGGGTTTCTGCAGTGCTACTTCCAGACCATGGGGATGATTCAGGTGAGGATTTCAGTCATTTTGGCTTTTGCCTCATCTCTCTAACCTTATGGATAAGATGAGGAGTGAATAAAACTCCAAATCACATTCTTAGGTTGGTTGGTCAGAGCTACAATTCACTGAAACAAGTGGTGGATTAATTTCAAGATAAGTTAAATTTGCATTATTTATATTGTCTCTATGAATTTACTAGAAAATAAGAATCATAAGACAGGAGAATATATTCTTAAAACAGGTATAGAACAATTTCATTGCTACACATTGCCCACAGAAACAAAAGAGCTTTCCTTGGGGAATTTAATCAAAATATCCTTAATTTTTGGGAACAAGACTCGAAGATTTTATCAGAATCTTAAAAATTTTGTCCTATGCAATGAATGCCATTTCACTGAGGATCAGGTGTTTAATGACCAAGCAAATGGCAGCCTCATGGAGGCTGCTGAGAGCTCTGCACTGACTTCCAGGCACAAGTCACAGGCCATCCCCACTGCAGTTAAAGTTGTCAAACAACTTTTGTTATATCTTTGCCTTTTAGAGGCACAGAGCTCTCCCTGGGCTTGATCTTGATCAGAGAGGACATGGACCAGAGGGGGTTGACTGCATGTAGAACAGAGCTCATATTGCACAGAGAAGTGCACATGCACAGTCTACTGCTTTCAAAGTCCTTTAGGATGAAAGGTTCAGCTTCTGTGAAGCTCAGGGAATGCTGCATCACCATTCCCTTCGCAGAGGTGGCTGTGCCTCTGTTTAGATCCTTTTTGTGCATTGCACGAGTCAGTCTCTAGTGTAGAGGGTCCATTTCATGTGGTATGGAGAATGCTTCATTTGAATTTTTCCAGATTTCAGATGTTTTACTTTGGAGCTTTAAAACTGCTCCCCCATCATCTTTTATGACTTTAATTGCCTTTTTTTTTTTTTTTTGGAACATGAAGATTTAGAAAAAGTCTGTGGTGAGTCCACAAACTTGAGCATTGCATTCTTGTGGCACAGAACTGCTGTGCTGCATGATGATGCTGACCATACTGACTGACAGCAGACTGTTCTAACAGGGAAATGAATATTGCTTGAATGACTCAGGGAATAATAAAACCAACCAGTTCTGCATCAAACCATCCCATCCCCCAGGAAGATTATCGTGTTTTAATCTAACCTTTTCCAGCTTTACTACTCAAAACTGGATTAGCCCCTGAAAAACAACTTTGAACACTTCTGAGAAAGTCTCTGAAACCGAGAGTTTTCTGTAGGTGGAGGAATGACTAAAAAACATCCCAACAACAGTAACTAAAAGGAAATAATAGGACAAGTTTGCAGATGTTTGCCCTGTTTGTACACCCACTATGAATTCAGTCTGTTATTGAATGTAGGAAAATAAGCTTCTGGACCTTTGGTTGGACTCAATACATGCTGCTACATTCTTAAGTCTGAAAGTTACAGAGTTCAGACAAAACTAGTTTCCTCCACTCCCTTTATTGTCAGTAGAGACAAAGTGATTTATGCCACACCTGGCTTTGGAGTTGCATTCTAGAGGTACCTGCACTTCTTTCTCCACTGACTGAAAGTGGACTGTGCATAAGTCTTAAGCCTGCCTAAAACTTGAACTTACAGACCATTGCATTAACTTACCTGAATCTCATTCCAACCCTCATTATCAGGAAGGGTTCCTTATGTGTTGCTGCACTGAAACACTGCTTTCTCCTCCAAACAAAATTACACTATCCTGTAAAAATTTTAAATTGCTGAAACAACTGTTGACATAGCTATATTAGGCAAGGTTCACATCTTGCCACATAGCTACATAAGAAAATTCTTCAGCCTCTTGAGCAGCTCTTGATATTTTTATTCCTTGTAAATAGAGGTGTTGTCTGTCTGAAGTTTCATTCATTTCAGGGAGTGTCCTGTGGGAGAAGACTGTGTAGCAGGGCTGATTCACCTACTCAGTGTGTTTACTGATGGGAATTACAGACAGTTTTACTCAAGAAAATAAGCATTCATCACCTTTACCAAAGGAATTTGTTAGTTCTCCCTTCACATTAATATTAGTATTGAAACAAAAAGACTTCAGTAGAAAATCCTAGAAATATAGGAGACAATTCATTGTCCACTTCTCTATCTTCACTGATTCTTTTCACACTGTACCCAGAAAGGATGATTGTAAATGATAAAGGTTTAGAAAGCAATTTTTTCAGCAACTGGAAGAAGAAATACAGACCTCCTTCCTCAGATAGATGCCATGATTATCGTTTAACTGTATGCATGCTTTTTAGGAAGAAACGTGTGAAAGCACTGTCTCCTTGAAGTGTTGAGTATTGTACCCTGTATTTTTAAAGCATCATTAATGGTGCTATGGAATATATATCTGTGAGTTTCTTTAAGAAGTTTGAAATTCTTATCATGTCACAGTTTGTTTTAGTTTCTTTCTTATATTTTTACATTTTAAAAAATGCAGAAGATCAAGAGATTTGCCAAGTAGGGGTGGAGATGTGTTCAGACCTGTAACCTTACAGGTTCAGAAAGACTTCAAAGTTGAGACTGGTAGGATCCAGTTACATTTCATCATAAAGGATAAATTTGTGCCTGTAAGCCATAACCTTTGGCCAGTCTCTGTTTCTTCCTATTGGCTAAGAGATATACTTGTGTTATTCATTTGTCATGTATTCACACTGCATAAAATTCTCTTTTCCTTGTTTTTCGTTTGTTTTCCTGGCTACTTACATCTTCAACAAAGTGGAAGGTATCCAAATTGGTGGCATGCCTATCTGCAGAAGGTAAATCAAACTTTTAAAAAATGTTATCCACTGTGCTAATGCAAAGGATGGAAACTGCTGGGCCTGCTGTAGAAACTAAAAAGTAGAAAATCTGTTCCTTACATAGAAATTGAATTGAGAAAACACTGAGTAGTTATTTACACCATGTTGTAGCCACAACACAGAACTTTGAGCTGCATTTATACCAGTAAATAAAATGGACCACAGCTCTGCTCTGGCTCTGTGACCAGTTGACATGAGGGAGCTCATGATCAGCCAGCTGAACTCTTCTACTTTACAAAACCACCTGACTGCCTCCAAACAGGCTGTTGGGTTTTGAGTCAGCTAAGATCTGAAAGCTGTGTCCAGACATTATCTGGAAGAGTATTACTTTGGATCAACACAGTGCCAAGAGATGTTCTAGTAATTAAAGGTCATGACCTGATTTTGTTTAGTATGCTTCTAGAAAGGTAAGTGTTGTAGAGACCCAGAAATCACTGCAATGCCAGTCAGACAATGATACAAGCAGCAATATTGAGAGGAGACATATAAAAACCTGGGGTTTTCAAAGATATACATAATTTTCCTTCTGCACTGCAGAATGGAATAAAAAGACACTAAGTTTCTTCTAAATTTTGGGAACAGTTGTATGCTCTTGCTGCTACTCTTAAAAGTCTGGGAAGGGAAATATACTTACTGTTGTTCAAAAATGTTCCTTTTATCAAAGGAAGGCACTATGTGAACAATATAATACACGGTTGTCATGAAAATCCAGCTTCACAAAACCAAAACAATATGAAGCATTCTCTTCATCCCAAATTATGAAAGTTTCAAATGTCAGCCTGAATGAATAGCTCTGTTTTCCACCCAAACACATTTCTTGGACAACTCCTGGAAACCTGACTCCTGAACACTGCTGTCTGTAGGAGCTCTTCTGAATTTCTGTGCCAGTCTGCACCTGAGGGTACACTGAAATACATGGCTGATCATAGCTGGAACCATGAAGCCATGTATGTACATCTGCTATGCCTTCATTATGGAGGGCACTTGGATATTGCATCTAACTGCTGCATTTAACACATACTCACCACAGAATTCTGGTGCTGTGTTCAGTGTGGGCCAGCAGGTTAAAGAACTGAAGCTCAGGTTTGTATTTCATCCTCATTGTGAAATGAGGACAGATCCCTCAACTGGATACAGCTTTTCTGTAGACAAGAATATAATTGTGGGTAGATACCAGAGAAGAGGCTAGAAACTCAGTTTGTTGTGAAATCATGAGTACCTTCAGCAGTTTCAGGACAAAATGCCTCCAGATTTTAACTGTGAATACGTGCAGCCCTAAGAAGGGCTCAGTAACGAGACTACAATTTTCTTTTATCAATGGCTAAGCTAATCTAGCCACAGAGGTGTTAGTGCTGATTACATGAATTAATTTTACAACAGAGACATCCTGTTCAGATTTCATTTCAGAAATAAATTCTTGACTTTAAGATGAAAAAAAATTGGAGTGTTGGACTTTTGAAGGATAAAAGAAATAAGGTTCTGTTCTTATGAAGATTCTTTAATAAAAGAATAAAAGAGGATACTACTATTGAAGTTATTATCTCCAGTTCTCCCCTGTTTGGAGAGATCTTATTGCTAGCTGAAAATACTTATCCAAGGTGATATTTAAATTTCTTAGCATTCTTACATGTGTTGTGTTCCACCCTAACCAAAACCAGTCTGGTGATAAAAATACAGCCATACTGGCAAGCAGGGCTTAAAGAAAGGCAGGGCATAACTGGTGGTGAAAAAGGCTCTCTCACATTTCTGCTTAACACAGGCTGCAGCCCAAGATGAAGCCACTAGAAAACCTCAGCACAAGCAAAATACACAAGACTGTATAGCCAATGATAACAGGCAAGTTTAGCACTAAATCAACACAAGTATAATTAGCTGTTTCAAGTGGAGACATTATTCTTCATTTCCTGCCCTCAGCTTGTTGCTCTGAACTGTTCAACAATAGCTGTGTTTCACGTAAGAAGGGTTGGGTTTCAGAGGCTGGTGAAATGGTTCCCCTATGGGACCAGATCCAAAGATGGACAGATTCACTGGGAGGGTCTCTGGGCTGCTTCAGGTGGACCAAGACAGCCTGACAAACACAGAAACAGTGGGGAGAGACAGTGTCATGGCATGGCTCAGGCAGGCTGCTCAGCACTGCAACTTTCTGTAAGCGTCTCCCAAAGGACAGGGAGGCACCGTGGTCGGGGCGGAGGAGCCCGCCACTCTCGCACGCACCGATAGCCGATGGAAATAGGGCTACAGGGGCCAGGAGGGGTTCCCCTTATGAGTTCCCAGTGGAGTTTATTATCCACACATTTGGAGGGGCAGAGACGAAGAACCCAGACAGAGGCAGGGTATTGGGTTTTATACCAGGAAGGCAAGGGGTGGGGAGAGCATCAGGGCCAATGATCGGAGGGCCCGGGGTGGTACATAGGAGGGGCCAGGGTGTGAGGGCCCATGGGAGGACAGGGAAGGAGTGGCCAGGGGACAAACAGGGAGTGAGCTGGCCAACAGGCCATAAACCAGTGGGGTTACAGAACTTGGCCATGCAAGGCAAACAGGGGAAAGTGAAACTGGAATAGATTGACATCTGGGTCCTTGGTATTCCATGGGGGAAGCCAGAAGCTAGGGGGCGCCCTTCCAGGGCATCCACAAGATAGCTTGCCATTAGGATTGATTCAGCAGTATTTTCATCCAGCTGATTTCAGTTCTTTTGACTCACATAGGCTTTATACCCACTGTACTAAAACACAATCAAGAGATCCTTATCCTTTCTTTCTGCTAAGCTCCAAATTTTCAATATAATGAAAGTGTTCCCCTTTCTTTTCCTAAGAGTCTGTGCACAACTCTTCCTTTTTCTCCCCACTTTGCCAGTCTCCTTCATTCACATCCCACCCTTCAGTCATATTTTTTCAATCATACCTCTTTCTTTCATCATTCTTTTGTTGCCTACTGTTAACTTCCAGATGCACTAAGCTGTCTTTCCATGGATCCAGACTTCTTCATCTCCCAGTGGGAGTTGCCCTTGCCCAAGATCACTTGACTGTGGAGGCAGGCTGGACACCATCTGAGTCAAATTCCTGGGTTACAGGTAATGAGAAGAAGCTAGATCCAGGGAAGAGCTGCTCTCTTGCTTATCCTGCAAGTTTTGTAAAATCTGAACTCAGTATTACATCATGAGTCTAAAGTGAATATGGTATTTTACCAAATTCATAACTAGCCTGCAATATCAGCAGTCTGGCATCATCCTGTGGGACAAGAAAAGCTTTCAGATGTGTCTATCTGAAACCTTTATATAATTACATCAATCATTAAATCTTTTCTATATGTACAGATTATTATTACACATGTATTACAGTTACATGCATGTGTACCTTATTCTTTTTGTCTGACATAGTAAACATTTGATGATTTTTTTGAAACGTTCTGCCATTTAAAAATGGTACACTACAAAACATTTAGGTTATATAGTGCTCCAAACAGAAATTTTCTGAATGCACACATCTTATTGCTGAGACTTATTCTGACTATCTGCAGATGCAAACAACATGACATGCAAAAGGGATTACACATAATTGGAAGATGTGATGCGGAAAATTATTTCTTTCACTGTCACTCTATGCCTTTATTTCTTGAATCTCTTATTAAAAAAACCCAACACCACACACAAAGAAACAAACATGTACACTGCACATCAGAACCTGGAAATCTCCCAAGCCACAGTCTAAGAGTTGGCAAAACTATCAGATAAGATTCAACAGAAAAAACTATAATGTGATGATGGGCTGATTTTAGAGACAAGAGACAAGACATAAACTTCTGGTAGGGTTCCTAGATAAAAAAAAATAATTCCTGCTTCTGGTATAGGTTTCCTATTTTACCTTAAATAAGTAATTTATGATTTCTGCTCCTTTTTTTCTGGAATTTGAAAACTAAAGAAAACCCACCACCTTTTTTTTTTCTCCCACAATTTATCTGACTTTGTTTGCAAATAACCCTGAAAATGAACAGAATGGACCTTACAGCTAACAAGAATCTATTGTCTCATAACCAATACCAAGTTCATGCATTTAGATAGTATATAAGCCGTAACGAAGCATTTTTATGCAAAATGGTTTTGTTGTTAGTTATATAAAACAGTGAGTCATTCCTTTCTAGTAGCAAACATTTTTTTCTTGTCCTCATTTAAAAAGTACAAGGGCAAGCAAAAGGAAAGTTTGCCTGGATGGTATGAGATTCGATAGATAGAACAGGAAGATTGGGAGGAATCTGTGGAAGACACGTAAATGGCTTCAGAGTGTGTATAAAGACTTTCTCTGCAATCTCTGATCTTTAAGTAACATTAAACTGCCTGCATTAGATCTTCTGCAGCTGTATCATTGTATACAACAGATGTTGATCCCGTGAATCTTTCAAGTGAAAACATTCTGTGATTCATAGAAAATTTATGATTAAAAGATGGCATAAAGATGAGAAACCGCCCGCCATTATGAGCCGTGATGAACATGTGTGCAAAGTTAATGCAAAAGACACTGTGCATTCTACTCCCAGAAAAGGGAAGAAATGTTCCCTTTGGCCGAATAAAATGTAGAAATTAAGTAAAGATGGTCCTCTCCTACTGTTTAAGTCTTTCATATCAGTTTTACAAGCAGTAAAATCAGAAGCAATAAGTACATTACTTCTACTCATCTGTCAATTTCAAGAAATCCGAGTATATAATTTGTTGAGTAACCCTTTGAATCCCCATCTGAATATTAAAAAAGAAATGTGGTATCACTTCTTGTACCTGTCTGTGACTTTTCAGACTGTAAACAACTCCTAGTGTACAGCTTGGTTTGTCTGTCTGAAACCATGAGGCAGACATTTGTATCAACAAAGGGTTAGTTTAGATTTGCTGGTTTTATCTAACAAACGCAGTGATTCTTCATCCTCCTGAGATCATGTAGAAAAGGCAATGGAGACAGTAGAACTTATATGGTGTTGCTACCTTTTTTTCCATTCAGGCAGAAGAAAAAAAAATGCCAAATGCCATCTGAATTAAGTAACTGTGTGAAACTGGAGATAAACGCAAAAATATGAAAGCTCATTTCATATGAACATGAAAACCTAAAAAGGTGTACTGTGAGTTAGGAAAATAGAGATGAAATATAAATTTGCAAGTAGGCTGAAGGTCTACCTCTCTGGAGGTCTCCTGCACACCACGGCTGCATTTCTGAGCTGGAAGTCATGCAGCCCCTCCCAGTCAGCCAGTGCCAGAGAGCCAGAGGGGTTTGGTGTCACCATGGAATAGGGAAGAGGAGGCTCTCGTGCTGTTCTGCTGACACTATAATAGTCCCAGGGAAGAGCAGATAAATGGCCCTGTGGGCACCATGTTTTCTTCTTGCTGTATGATGGGGTGGGTCCTTCTCCTCCAAACTCTCTGCCTCTCCCTTTAAAGAGTCATCTGGATGGCATGGAGATGACCTGAAAGCCCTGGGATGGTTGTAGAATCACAGCCTTGAGCTCTGGAGTAGCTAGCAGCTACTTTTGCTTGAGGCAGAGGATGTTGTGCTGAAAGCACTGCATCTTACTCTGCATTTCCTGAGCCAGAGCAGATCCTGGCATGGGAACAAGACCAAGGAGGAGGAGGTGAGTAGGGTCCCCCAACAGACAGACAAGAGTAGTGAGGGCTGGCAGAGGGGAGTGGAAGGAAAAAGGTCACATAGGTCCCACTGAAACTCTGTATGGCTCCTGACTAATTTGTTTTCTGAAATAAATGGAAATGATTTACTGCATCTAAAGTCAGCTACTTACAGAATACATATCCAGTTTGAACTGGTCACCTTTTCAGTCAGTGCTGAAAGATAGCCACATTCAAACTGAGGACAGCAAGCTCTTGATAGTTAAAGACCAACATTAATTTATTGCGTGCTGTACTAATAAACAAAGGTGAAAATCAGAGGGGCTCTTTGGTCTTCAAAACCTTTCTACAGTTAACCTCCTGTATCTATCTTGGAGTTTATATGGTTCGTATTCTTATAAAGGATGTCCTGGAACAAGGCACTTTAGACTATATCTAGCTTTTTATTCTGTTTGGTATGATATATTTTTAATGGTAGTTTGTGTTATGCTCTTGAATGAAAAGAGAAAATTGCAGTACAGATCTTGCCTGGAGCAGATTAGGAATGTTAAAATGTTGTAAGACCTTGGCAGGGTCCTACAGTAAAGGAAGAAGATTATCTTGGAGACAAGGAATTATCATGATGTCCTCTCTGTTCTGCTGATAAGATTCTTAAATGAGACACTAGTCAAGGACATTTTAATTCTATTTAATGATTTCTTGTAATATTTCTGTGTGCTTTTTGGATACAGCTGCAAGGTGTAAAATACGACTGTTGATCAGTTAAGGGAGTAGGTACTTTGGGTTTTTATAATCAGATACTCTAGAAGATTTTCTCAGGTATCCTTGTCAGGCATTTTTGAGATCATGCAGAATTTGCTTGATCATGTTCCAACAAGGTTGTTAAAGGAATGCCTGCCTTCCTCAGTCATGCTGTCCTGAGAGTTGTGAATTGCTCTCTTCAATCTGGGATGGTTCCAAAATAATTTGAAATGGGCTACAGTCATTCTTTTGTTAGAGAAGATGTCTTATCCATGGATGTTTTCTTTAATAGCCAACTAGTTCATAATTTACACATTTTGGTTAACAAGGAAAATAGTTTAAAGTTCAGTGCAGATTTTATTATATGTGTTATAATACACGTGGGAGAGCTAAACTTTAGATTGTCCTTTGGTTGTTAATAGTATAACTTTTTTACATCAAGCTCTGTTCTTCTTGGCAATTTACTTTTTGGCAGCAATCTGACAAATAACTTAAATACCTGATTAGTGTTATGCACAAGCCTATTCCTATAGCTATTATCATGCTTGCCTTAGTATGTAAAGCAAGATAATAGTTGTATCTACTTAATGGCAAGTTAGTTGTAATTATGAATGCAAAATGAAGTCCTAGCAATTCAGTTCCAATAAATTATGAACATAATTGACAGGAAATAAGTAAATAAAAATATAAGTGAAACTTTGTGACAGAAATCCCAAATATATCCAAAAAGCCTGACCCATTTTGCATAAAAATCAATGACAGTGAGGTTCACAAATATTTCTAATGTTTTTCTAGGGACCTTTTTCTAGGTGCACAGGGAGAAAAAGGCACTTTCAGAGTGTTATTCACCTGTAGATGAGTTCATACTCTGGAAATGCCCATTTTTTCCATTATTCCATGAAGGGACAAAGTTCCCTAATAGAGAGTAAACATTTCCTTTTGGATGTTGAGGTTCAGTGAGGTTAGTCCTGAAGACCTTCTCTGGAAACTAACTCTATGTGAAGCAACTGGGAACTCCTCAGACTTATGAAGGCCAACCTGTTGAACAGCAGTGTCAAAATCAGGATTTCATTTACTATTTTTCCTAAGGCACAATGGTCTGTAAGGCTTTTATAGTTTCTTAGAGAATGACACAGGACTGCCAGTTTGCAGATTTTTTTTGAATTTTTTTTTTTTGGTGATCTTTGGTAGTTTCTCTTCCTTCAATGAGTTTTATAATATGTGAATATGCTAGAATTCACTTGAAAAAAGTTCTTCTAGCCCTCAGGGCAGCATAAAAAAAGCTATAAAATAGAAACCATATATAAGCAGTAAAGTTGTGATATTTAGTGTTTCTAAAGAGTTGTGGGGCCTGAATTATTAGAGCCCAATCATGGTTCGAATCATCTGTGAAATACTCCCACTCTTAAGATAAACACATAGTTTTGTAATACAATCTCTCTTCTACCAGTAAATTTCATTACTCAACTATTTGTTGAGGAAAAGTTTATCTAAGTGTCAGAAAAAAACAACAAAAAAATCTTATTTTTTGTAGAGAACTCAAAAACATTATCTTTCCAATATTGTTTGTACCAACAATGATGAGGGTTTCACTGAGCATATAAAGCTTTGTGTGAACTTGCTGTTAGAGGCTGTGAACTGCCTTCCAGCTTTTTCTGTATCAGTTGGAAATGAAAAATAAAACCATATGAAAGATTAAATAAGCATGTTGATGTCTTATTTTTTCAGATGTCACACCAGTCTTTCTAGCAATGGGAGAAAAATAAATTGCCAGAGTTTTCAAAAATCATAAAAATATTTTAAAATACTATAAAACAATTTCCAAAATTGTAAAAATGATTTATACTTATTCACTCTCTTAAAGGAAATTATTTTGGCAAGGATAAGAAAAAAAAAGAACCACAGCATGAACAAAAACCACTTCATTTAAAAAGGTGGGTTCCCCTAATGCAGATTATTTGCTTTTGTAAGCCTGAATAAAACCATGATATGGTGAAATTGTGAACATCTGGAATACTCAAAATCAGTAGGAAATTATTTTAACACAGAGTATGGGATTAAATTGCCTAAATTTAGACATCTACAAAGTAGGTATCTAAGTTTGAACTGGTTTTCCAGGCCCTAGGTAATCAGTAAAAAGAAACAGCCTTTTGCACAGAACAATTCATCAGCATTCTAAAACACATCAGAAATGGTCCAGATAAATTACTCCCAGAAAATGTTTATTTTTCTCTGTTGAACACAAAGACCAACATGATTGGATGTAAACATTTGTAAGGTAGTCTACAGTTAGGCAAGACACCTTAATTATTTTTAGAGCTGTAGCATAGCAATACCATGTAGAGTCTCTACTCCAAATTTAGGTACAGAAATCAGATACATGGTTGAATATTCTTAGATTTACTACTACTAGTTACCTCAAAATCTATGTGTGCTCATGCACACATATGTGTATCTACTTGTGTTTGTGCAGGATGTATAATCTCTATCAAGGTTTGTATATGAAAAATATTCATCTTGATGACTTGCCTCTGCAATATCACATACAAAAGCAATACATGTTACTCAGACAAGATTTTCAAATTAATGCTATGCTTGTGAGGACAGATATTAACAGCACTGGGGTGGAAAGTTTCTTCACTTATTTTGTAAGCTCAGCTCCAGATGAATGCCACATCATCTCCCTTAACTCATTCATACATTCCTTTTGGAAATCAAAAGGAGATGAGTTCTTCACCAGAAGATTATTAAGGCTGACTTTAGTACAGGCATCATTTTATAATCTTATAATTCTATGCAAGGTGTAGAATTATTTAACCAGTTTAATCCTCAGATCCTAAAATCATAAGAACGATTCTATGAGAAATAGAGCTAAGGGGTTGCTTAACTCTTAGGCAGTGCTTAACAGAAGGTGAAATATTTGCAGTTCTAAAGCCTGTATGAAAATCTTTAAGAAGCAGGGAAATGCTTAACCTCCACTTTGTTTGCATGAAGTCTGTTTTGTAGTGGTGAAGGCATTGATAAGTGTCGTAGTGGTCACACCACAAAGAAAAACTTGGGTTGTGTCATATGTGATGGAAAATAGTTACCATCATTTTGGCTTAAGAACATCAGTTTACAAATCTGCTTATCAAGTGCTGAATACCTTCCCATAACAGGACCTGATGTGATCCTTTGCCATCTCCTCCAGTTCCTTCTTCAGTATTCTCTCACACCTCAGCCAGTAACCCTAATCTATTTCAAACTTTTATTTTTTCCTTCTGTTGCACTCAATAAGACAAATGCCAATTTGGTATCAAATTGCACTCATGTCTCCTTCTTGGCTTGGTGACCAAGATGGCAGGATTCAATTTAAGGCATTTTTAGATGTCAGGAGGTATGCTTCTAAGAAACAGGAATCTCAGATACAAGCATGTGAATATCTGAGATCCTATTAGAGCCAATGGAGAGCAAAAGCTCCACCCATTCCTCTAAACCTAGGCCTCCAGTGGAATGTAAAGTGCACTAAAATATCTTAAGACAACTGGACTGGACTGGAAGTTGTGAGTCTTTTGGGGAACAGAACTGTCTTGGTTCAACCACTGGAAGCTTAGCAGGAGACTAAAGCAAATCTGTGGGCAGCAGATGCCTATTTTTTGGCAAACAAACTTGAACCCTTGTGGTCTGGGATGTCTTTCCCAAATCTCACACACAGGCTATCTGCATTTGCCACCGTTCACATGGTTCAGCTGGAGGGATCGATGAAGGAATTGATCTGGCATGGAATTGCTGCTGAAATCAATTAACCAGGAGCTCTGTACCCAAAGGTACAAGGTTTAAGAAAATTATTTACCCTAGCCATGCTACACAGAGGATCAGGCCAACTGTGCATGAAATAGCTTCCAGGATCACATCTATTATGTATTGAACATTCACTACAGATTTAATAAAATTGCTTCAGCAGTTCAAACTTGGTTGTAAAATACAGAATTTAAATCAGCATTTGGCCTTTGCAGTGTTTTATGCATATGATCCACTTACAAACTTTCATTAAGGAAGCTGGGTTAAAGTCATGAGGCATAGTTTTTACAAGCTTTGTCTCCTTCAAATCTTATAAAAATAAATTTAAGTAGCTTATGTATCCCTAAATAAGCTGTAACAATAGTATAGCACAGTTAAGTTAATTTAGTATGTTAGAAAAAGTTTTCTTGCTGGTTTTCAAAATGTTTGAGTTTTGCCGGATGTATCATTACCACCAAGTTGGTACTGACTTGTGGAGGCTATAAAACAAATAAAGTCATTAAAAATAATTTGAACAAAAGGAGTAACTTGATATCATAATGCCATCCACATTTGGTTAAAATGACTAATTTTAAAGCTCCCTTTCATCTTACTAAACAGATTTCCAGAGTAAAAAAAAATGTGATTAATAAATTATCCCCCATAAATCTTATGATAACTATGATAGTCTTTAGAGAATTATGAAGCCACATCTGGAAAAAGTATTTTACTGCCTGTAAAACAGCATGCCATGAATTTTACTAGTTCATATTAGTAAGTGAAATACGGTATATAATTTTGCATTCATCAGTGTGAGTGCAAAACACATAATTTTCTTCTCCCCAAAACCATTAGATTTATTTCACAAAGAATGTTTCTTGTAAAGTTTATAAGGAACTTGTTTTCTTGTATTCATATAGAGATATTTCTCCCTTATGTTAGCTGTAATTTACAAGATGAACTGGAGAGTACCTAACATCAGAACAGAAGTAAGCAAACAGTAAGAGTAATAGGGTTCATTTGTTATTGTTATTGCACCAAGGCTGAAATGAGCAAGGCCAAGCCACTGACTGAATGCCAGAGCACTAATCAAGAGAGAAAGCAAAGAAGTTCATTTTCTGCTATGTAATCCAACAATAGCTATTACATTATTCTTTTTCATTAAGGACATTTTAAAATATATAGATTAGAGTTGCAAGTCATTCAAGATGAGTGGCTGTAATATTTCTGGAATTAAAAACTTGATTAAACCTAAGTATTTCTTAAATAAAATGAGCAATGTTCTTGTAGAGCCAAGTATGTCCCAGGGAAATATAAAACCCTTTTTATTTCCAAGCAGATGTTTGCAATAAGAAATGGATGGTGAGTGAAAGGGAAGAACACCATTAAGCTAAGGTAACCCCTAAAGATTTTTATATAGTTCTGCAATCATAAGCTCCATCAGTGATAAATATCACAATAGTGCTTGTAATGTACCTGGTTTTATTTATGTGTAGACCCTTGAATATGCTTTACCTCAAGTAATATAATTCGCTTAATGACCACAGAAAAGTTATATTTTAATATAAATGAAAGCGACATAATTTTTCTAACCTGAAAAGGTTCTTTCTCTAAAGATACTATAAATCAGGACAATAACATCTGTAAACATGCTTTGTTTTTATAATAGAAATAAATAAAAAGCCCAGAGAAGTGCTTACTAATAAAATGTATGTGGATTAGAGCACTATATTGTAAACGATACTCTCACAATTTCAACACAAATTGTTTGTGTAATGTGTTGCTCAGACTGATAACATGGATGACATTCTGGCCATAAAAATGCTATTGCAGTAAATATAGTTCTCTTTTGTTCTAGTTTGAAATGGCTGTTCTCTCACTGCATTGTTATGCTTGTTGTAGCTGATTTATTAAATATTCTAAACTGAATTGGGTTTATACCTATTGATACTTGCTTGCTTTTCTGAAAGCAAAGACTTTATTTTCTTTTAGCTTTCCTCAAGCTTTCGTTAGTCTCTTCCCTTGATTTTGGCAGAGCTTTATGAGAAAGGCTGGGGTCTTTGCACAGCTGTTGAGATGCTGCTGTAGGAAGAGTGGGATAACATCAAAACCACATGTCCCCAGACAGGGGAGGGTGAGGGTCACAGGGACATGCAGAGATGTGTTGCGTTTATGTGGCAGGGTCTTGGTGGAGCGGATGGAGCTGCAGGGAGAGGCCAGGAGCTGCCCAGTGCCTGTCACAGCCACTTCCAGCCACTTCCGCAGCAGACTCAGTGTGCCGGAGCTCAGCCCACCTGGGGAGCTGGTGGTGCCTCTGGGCAATCAGTGGTGCTGATGAGGAAACACATTCAAGAAAGGATAAATAACACAAGAGGGAGATAGGAGGAGTGAGCAGAATCTAGTGAGAAACAAGAGGGGGTGTACCTGGGTCCAAGAAGGAGGCTCCAAGCTCCAGAGCAATACTGCAGCTCATGGAGAACCCATGCTCTGCAGAGCAGGTTCATCCTGACGGGCTGCAGTTATTGTGAAGGACTCATGCTGGAGTGGGAAAAAAGTATGAGGGAAAAAGAGTGCAAGAGAGAACCTGTTGTGCATTGACCACAAACCCCCATCTTCCATCCTTCCTGTGCTGCTGGGGAGGGTGAAAATGAGGTTGGATTGTTGGCGTGAAGTTGAGTTTGGTAAGGGAGGAGGAAAGGTGTTGGGTTTAGTGTTTGCCTTTTTGATCCTCACTACCAAACTCTATTTCAATTGACAATAAATTATTCTTTCCTCTCCCACCACCTCAACTTTCAGTGTGTATTGCCTGTGATGGTAATTAGGAAGAAATTGCCCTGTCTTTTTCTTGGTCCATGAGCTTTCTCATATAATTTCCTTCCCACTCTGTCCCAGTGAGGGGTGATGATGACAGTGGCATGTGAGCGAGGAGCTGGGTGGGTGTTGGGCTGTTAACCAAGGTTGACTCACCATGAAATAGCATAACACCCAAAAATTAGATGACAGACGAATAGACTGGTACAGTGCAAATCACTTGCAACAAATTCATACTTTTCAGTTTTATTATTATTGAGTTATTCTGCACTGAACGTGACCCATTTTGAAAGATAACTACAAAACTTGCAAAAGTTCATCAAACATTTTTCTCTATGAATTCCAGCATATAAATTGTCTTGGATAAACCTCAGTGTGAAAGATTTCTCTGTATAAAGCAGCTTCTTCCCCTTATCATCAAGGTGCACTCTGCAAACTCTGGATCACATAATAAAAAAGCACCAGTGTAAAGAAGTCTCCAGGTGACAAAATTTATACACTGCTCTTTGAAACTACTGCAAAAAAGAACTCTAATTTGGGAGTGTTATAACAGAAGTGTTGCCTCTGAGAGAAAGCAGATTATTATTCCATTCTGCTCAGTACCAGGGAGCCCTCAGCCCTCTGCCCTGTTTAAGCATCATATTTAAAGAAACATATAGACATATTGGAAAGAATACAAAGATGAGCAAAAACCCAAGAGATTAGGAAAACATGACTTCTCTGAAAATTCAAAAAGAATTGCTATTTTTAAAGGGAATATTGCTGCTGAATGGAGTGGGACATGAACTGATGGCATAATAAGATATGTAAAAGAACCAGAGTGAGAAAGATTATGAGATTTTTTCCATGCCTTTCATAAGCAGGATAAGAATAAATTGACAATTTAGAAAAGAAGAAATTATAACTACATAACAGAAAAACTTTCAAAGTAAAATAGAAGCCAGGTTCTTGTAAATGTTTAAGTAAGAAAGTTATTGAAAGTCCAGAAAACTTGTAATTACCATTGCGTGGGAACAAGACTGCAGTGATTTATGGCACCATTCCAGCCATAAGTTTCAATGATGCCTAAATTCTTCTCTCTGAAAACTGGTGCCTTGTACTATAGGGCTGAACTCTCATTTGGAATTTGACTAGGGATAAAATCTGCACCATTACCTTATTCTAGAGTATCAAGTCCTTTAAATCTAGTATGCAATTGGGTGGATTTATATTAACGATTTACTGAACTGAATGGGTCCTTCTTAGGTGTAAATTTGCACCTTGAGTGTGTTACGATGCACGCTCAATTGCACACCTGAAGCACTGGAAGTAGTTCTCTTCTTGGGGCAGGAACTCGAAGCCAGTCTCAGAGACGCTACTGAAAGTATCCACTTGTGATGTGGATGCCTGATCCTTCAGGAGGTAGCTCTCCATGACTGTGTAGTGTGGGATTGGCACCTGTAGCTGCCATGAACTCCAGTGCTGGTAAAGGCACGTCCTGCTAGAGCCCAAATGGACAGCAGTGAAGCAAACCTCAGTTCTTCTGTATTTGTGCTGCACCAGTGAGGAAGGTGGATGCATCAAATGTCCAGAATTTAATATGAAGTTTTACATATGTAAGGTCAGTGCATCAACTGACAAACAAATGCCAGGACTTACTCAGAAGTAACATTCAGTTACACTCAGAAGATGGCTGCTGAATAACCCTACTGTAATTCTGTTGTGAGGGTGATAATTTTTTTTTTTTTTGCCTAAATGTCTCTTACAAATCCAGTCGAAAGCTAAGTCTGTGTTTATTTCTTTCCAAAACTTTTATGTGAGGAGTGACCGACTTTTACAATTTTGTTACGTTTTTAGTGTTAAAAACTCCATGAATATGAGATATATGAGAAATTATTATTGTGTTGTTTGCTTCTGCTTTTTCTAACCAATTCTAAATTGGATGAATTAATTTTTAAATATTTTGATTATCCCAATATTTAAATATTCCAGATATTTAAATATAACCAATATTCCTTTCTAACACACCCTGTTCTTTTAACAGGTTAACTCCAGTTGTGTGATGCTGTTTCAAGCTGTAATAAAATTGCTTTGTTCTTTCCTTGATGAATCTGCATTTGAGTGAAGCAGCAAATGATTCCATGCACATGTGCACTGTCCAGCTTTATGGAGGCAGAGTCTTGCAGCAAAGTAAAACCACAGAGAAATGAGTCTGCTTGAAATGATGATCCTCTCAGCACCAGGGCAACTTATCTGTTCTTGGTATAGACCAGAATATCTTTAAAATATGGAGAAATTGTGTATGGAATATATGTTTTGTCAATTTATCTAATTGTTTTCCTGTTCCTAGTAAAAACACTAGTAAATTAAACATTTCAGCAACAAAATAAAATTCGGCAACAAAATTTTCTTTTATTTGCTTTCAGTTTCTTTTATAATTGCAAAGAAACTCTCTGGTAATTGTAATTTATAAATTAATTTCAGGCAGCACTGGTAATGAAGGGCAAAAATTTAGATTCCCCTCTAAATAACAATTCTTTTTCCAACACTAAAGTGCAAAACCACCGTGGCTTACATTTGTAGCCAGTAAAGAAAGATTTGTGCTTCCAGATGGCAAGTCATGTCTGTGGATGGATGGAATGCCTTTCCTTGAGGTGCTTAAACTTCCAGAATTGCAGAATATTTTTAGAGAAAAGAGATCTTTAAAAATCACTTATTCCATCCAGTCACACGGGCAGAGACATTTTCACTAGATCAAGTTGCTCAGAAGCCCTTCCCACCTTACCTTGAACATATCCAATCAGTCATGGAATCATTAAGGTTAGAAAAGTTCTTTAAGATCATCAAGTCCAACTGTCACAATAGGGCCACTACTGTGTTCACCATTAAACCACGTCCTCAATTGCCATATCCACATATTTTTTGAACACTTCCAAGAATGATGACTCCACCACTTGCCTGGGAAGTCTGTTCCAATGACCCTTCCTGTGAAAAAACACAATCCTAATATCTAATCTAAACTTCCCTGAGTGCAACTTGAGGCCATTTTCATTCAATTTCCTTCCATTTTTCAATGACAGGGAATTTAAAACCAGAGGGCAACCTGTTCCACTGTCTCACCTTCTCATTGTAAAAATATTTTTTCTTTATACCCAGTCTAAACGTACCATCTTTCAGTTTAAAACCATTGTCTTAGTTCTGTCACTACATTCCTTGGTAAAAAGTCTCTCTGTCCTTCTTACAAGCCCCTTTTAAATATCAAAAGGCCACAAAAATGAGTTCCTTAGAACCTTCTCTTCTCCAGGCTGCACAACCCCAACTCTTCCAGGTCCCTCTCCACTGATTATGAACTATTAGTTACTAACTTATGAGGCTTAGTCAACTCCTGAAGTCTACCTCAACTGCAGGATGACAAAATAATTTAAAAATGATTCCTCCATAGGCTCCAGGAATAACCCAGTTCTATTGTGCTTCAATCAATTTCCTAACATCTCTTAATAGAGACTGCTTCAAACGCTTTCAAGATATTTTATACCAAGACAAGAGGGGAGTATTCCTGACGTCACATAGACATGACAAGCATCCCTGTCAGTGTTATTGAAGATACCATGGCCAAAGGTTTCACAGGCTACTGTGGGAGATTCACACGACTTGTAATTCCATATTTGCTTTGAGAAACCTGTTCTCAGGATGTGAGGTGCATCAATCAGGGGTTGCCATCTCCCTGACTTCAAGAGGGAATGAAGATGGGAGTCTTTTCTCTGTTTCAACTAAATCCGTGGGGAAACAAATGATTTACTCAGCCAAATGTACTTATGATAAGAATTAAGGGAATGGATGTCTGGTAACTGAAAGAGGTACCACTAGCAAGGACAGAAGCATAAGGAAGCCAAAAATCAGAAATGCTGGGAAAACCCACCAGAGAGTACACTTATATTTGCTTCTACCTTTGTACTCTGCTTCCTGTGTGCAATCGTGATACCTGTGTTACAGGCCAGTAAAAGATGTGTTACTGGACTGGAATCAGTAGCCCACCTTTGCTTGTAAATCACTGTCCCAGAGTCTATTCTCTATGTTAAGCTTGCACAGTCGGACAATGTGCACGTTATTAAACTCCAAAGCACATCAGTTCCATCCAAACTATCCATCCAGTGAAGCCTTTGACCTGAGGGGGCTGCTGCACCATTCTGAGAGCTCTTTGACAGAGGGAATATTGGTTGGTCTGAGTGAAAATGTTGCCAACAACCAGTTAAATATTTTTCACAGTCGTGATGGCCAACTTCCAGGTCTTAGCAATGTTCCCTGGGCTTGTTCAACTTCTTAGTATAAATAAAGCCAGCACATTCTGAGTGAATAAATTCAGAGCATAATGTTTTGGAGGCCTGGAGAAAAACAATTTTGCTTATTTTTCCATCACCTGTCTTTCTGAAGAGCAGAACCAACAACACCTCACTGTAAATCACAGGGCCAGGCTCACTGCAACTAAGAGGACACCTATTTATCTCAAACTATTGAAGTCCTCTTAATTTCACTGTACTGTTTTTTTCTCCTTCTGTGGGTGAGGACAACAGTCTTCCACATCAGATACTTACTCTGATGTTAAACATGTAACAGCCCATTACAGAGTCAGGTGGTGTTGAGAACTTTTCTGTAAGAGCTAAGACAGAGACTGTGAGATATCAGCACTTCAAATAAGCATGGATTCATATAAATTTCTCTTGTTTGGAAAGCCACTGTTAACATGGACAACTTTTTACATCTAGGAAGACTTACGGGAACTAAGGCTTCTTGTTTGCTTGTTTCTTTTAAGCAATATCATTTAATTTTTCCGCTGTCTTTTTTGGTTGAAATCTAGATATTACCATGTTCCTTGTAAAAGATATATTAAATTATTTACCTTTATGTGAATAAAGTTTACGTATCTTTTAATGGTTATGTATCTTTTAAAATCACTCTGTATTCTCAGGCTGCAAGGAGTTCTGATCTAAATACTTTAAATAAAATATTGTTTAGTTTCTGCTGTTCAGCCATAACAAAGGGCTCTAAAAAGCAGGAGACATGACACTGACAAATATTGATGATACTGATCCTCCAGTTATTCTAGAAAGTTTTCTTGTGTTTAACTTTCCCATCTCTTTGCACAGAAAATCATAACATGTATCCTGGCTTGTAAAACTCCTAGAACTCAAGACAGCTAGTGCCACTGATTTGATGATGTGTGAGACTCAAAACCTGACATTTTTCTAGGATAGCAAGATGGATAATTTAGGTTTTTTGTTCTCAATTTCCACCATGTTATAAACACAGAAATGATTTGTTTAAATGGTATCGTTACAAAATACACTACAAGTTCTTTCAATGTGTATTTTTTTTGGAGGAATGGTGTGGGGCAATTGATTCTGTCAGAAATACCTCTTTAATTTGGAGTTTAAAGCACCAAGAACTGTAACAATTGTGCGTTCCAACCAGAGGTGGAGCTCAAGGGAGAGTCACAGGTCAGCACAGCTACACGGAGTCCAACCACATTAATTCATGCAGGAGAATGTGCTCATCTGTCTGTTCCTCACCTGGAACACCAGAGAGGTGAGTTTATCATTTTATAAACCTACTGTTAGTTCAATGAAAATGTAAAAAATAACAGTAATTAGAACTACTCAAGAAATAGGAACCCCAAATGAATAAAGATCCCAAATTAAATCTATAAGTCTAGGCTTTAATCTTGACACTGGAATTGTTTCTCTAATCTCACTTTTAAAAAGAATTGCAAGAATTTTTTGTTTTGAATTGACTACAAGTCTGGGCTAAAACATGTGAAGACATGTATAGATACTTCCAGATTGTTTCTTCTGTTCTGAACTTCAGAAGAATCACTTTTCTGTTTAAACATAAAAGTCTTAGATCTGATTCCTTCAGTGCACCACAACACCAACACTGTTAAAGGGAAAGAGGTATAAAGATCACTGCATTTTATTTTTCTAGGAATCATAATTTTGAGACTCATTTTATGAATTATTTTTGGAATACGTATTTATATATTTAATATATAAAATGCTAAAATAGACCCTATGTAGATTTGCTGGAAAATATTGGACAAATTTGCAGTAAAAAAAGGTATTTCCTTCTAAATTCCTTATATAGTCTTTGTCTTTTGATGAAATGCTTCCAGTTGTTCCTCCTTCTTCACATAAGAATAATAACTTTCTCTCATTTACACATTTATTTTTTACTTCCAAGATGAAATGAATAGTGATGGAAAGAAGCATATTAAGAAAAAGGGTGAGAATGGAGGAAAATAGGAAGAAAAGTCTTAAAAAAACTCAAGGTGGATATTAACTCAAACTAACTAAAAGTTATTGAGAAGGTGCTAACTACCCAACTCAAAAACATGGCCATCTACATTGCCACAGTTCATACAAACCAGAGCATGGGGGTGGCATTAGTGACTCTAAAGATACTTCCTCCCAGCTGTGGCCACAAGAAATCTCTCCATGATTGTCTGGTGAGATGAACTTCTCTGCTTTGCCACAGTGAGTGTTGGGATTCCCCCAGGACCCAGGAGAAATGGCTCTGCTTCTTACTGACTCCCCAGAATCATTCTCCTTTCCTTTTTCAGAGCTCAAAGGAAGAAGATTAATGGAATCCTATCTGATTTTTCTCGGTTTGATGAATGAAGGAAACTGGTTAGGCTGGCTAATCCAGCTGCAGTATCATCACATGCAGCCTTAAATCCTATGCCCACAGGTGCTACCTCCACCTCAGATAGTCTTCCCTAATGAAGCAGCCCAGCTGAAAATATTTATAACATTATCTTCAGTAACACTAAATGTAAACTTTATTCTTACTGCTTGGAGGTTCTGCTTCGCATCTTTCCAAGGCAGAGTAGTCAGAGTGATTCACTGAACAATAAGGTTCTTTCTCTTCCATTCTCTAAGGAGATGGTATCCTTTCCTCCTGTGGAGGTAAGGAGGAAAGGTGCCAGTGATCTATATGTTTGTAACCTCATTAAAGGCTTCATCTGAAACTGAGTGTGGTAAAATTTCCAGCTGGAACAGCACACAGTTGCCACCTTTCTGGCATCAGACAGAGCACGAGAGCCTCAGATTAAAGGTAGGAATCCTCCAGTGACATCTAGTCAGATTCAGAGCTGGATTAGTCTTTGATTTTGATTTTTTAATCACTTTTCAGCTACATAAAAAATATTTAACTGTAGTCCATCAATACACACTAGTTCACACCAGGGATCTGGGGCAAAGATACTGTCACAGACCAGAATTAGAGATTTAAAGATAGTTTCAAACTTTTCCTCATGTAGTCTTCTCACCAAGAAGTCTATAACCATGTGAGTATCCTTCTTTGTTTCTAAACCTCATATCATCCCTTTTTCCCAATCTATAACCTCAAACAGACATTTATTGATACAAAAAGAGAAGTATCAGATGCTTCATGATATCCAGTAAGGACCTTTCTGTTTGGGATGGGTAACTTACGAGCATTGCAAAAACAAAGGAGAAATTGAAACTGTAAATAAATAGAGTCTTAGTGTGAAAGCATGGGAAACCACCATTATTTAGTGCAAAAAGTCCAAAAAATGTAACACTGGGATAATTTGGGGAGAGACGGGACCACTCTGGCATGGTTTAAAGCTTGATTTATTGTTGTAGTCTCATGAAGGCTCGGGAACACCTTCACAGAATAAGTCAAAGGTCAGCCATAGTGCAGAGTGATCGCAAGACTACAGGTTACAAAGTCTTTTAAAGGTTCGTTGGCCAGTAAACTATTGCCACACACATTTGTTTTAATTTCTACACCAATAGTTAATTAAAGCTGTCTTACACGTTTTGCCGCAATGCGGACTTTTTTATCCAATCCTATAACGACATACAATTCTATATTACTACATTTTAAACTCAGAGCCTACAGGCACAGGGTTTTGAGAACTTTCTGTGCCTGGGATTCCAACAACAGTGAGATAGGATTATAACGTAATTTCCAGATTTGACTGGCAGATATTTAACTATACAGTGTGTTCATATCATCAAAGGGTAAAATTTCCATTACATCAGTAAAGGAAGTGTTGTAATGTCTATCCTGAAATAGAAAAATTAGCATGACAGCCCTCCTGACAGCTGACAAATAAGGATTTGGACAGGAACCATCAGCCCAATAACCATGAGCTACTGGAGCTAAGAGGTAAGAGGTAAGCTGAATCTCTCTCCTTTTCTTCAGTTATGAGAAGTGTACTTCCTTGTCAGACACAGAGACAAATCTTCAAAATTCACTTATCCCATTACCATGAGAAAACATTAGAACAAAAGGGAATGTGAGATGCCAAGAGTCTCCTGCATTTCATTTCTGTAAAATTTCTAGATAGTAAAGCTCATTTTTCACTTTGATTATGCAAATTTTGTCACAGGTGAAGGGTTTTGCCTGGTTTCAATAACACTAGTTGTCTTAATGAGGTATGTGCTGAAGGTGTTTCAGACTTCACTTCTCCCACTATTCATTGCTCAATGTTGCATCGGGTTTCTCTCCTCTCCTCTCCTCTCCTCTCCTCAATTCAGCTCCATGCCTGTGGATAGTTGACAAATCAGAACATGCTTTTGTCCCCAGGAGAGAAAGGAATGTGTTTATCCTAATTTTTCTTTTTCTTCCTTTTTTTTTTCTTTTTAAAACTCCCCTCTGTTTAGAGTGTTTTGACCAAATCACACTCCTAAATATCTGACCTCTTAGTTTCTTAACTTAGCTTTTGCTTTAGATGTATACGGTGTTTTGGAAAATGTTTGGAAATATAAATCAGTGTCTGATGAGTCTGCATGCAATCATCTCACAAGAAGAGGAAAATACATATCTTAGGAGCAGAATTCTTTTATGGATGGAGAAATGCACTGGGGATTAGAACTAAACTTGATTTGAATAAAATGAGAACTGACATTTCCTTTAATTTCAAACTTTTATGTGTTTCTGATTTTCCATTTTTGTGAGAGTTTTTTCCTTTTTTTTCTCCCTTGCATTTCCTGGTTTTGGTTTCAAAACAGAAATATCAGATTAAAAAGGGACAAGGCTGTTTTCAAGATATCCAATCTTAACTGCAGCCAAACCAGTTTTCCATTTTGTATGTTCTCAACAATGTTTGAATTTGACTTTCAATTTGATTAAGCCACTGAATAATTATTCATTAATATCCTGTTTAGAGCAAACACTCTTCCTTCACCCTCAGGTTGAAATTAGCATTCTTGTTTCAGAAATTGTATAATCTCTGATTGGAGTCTTTACATAAAATTAAAGCTTATTTGTATGATTAAGGCTGTAAGGAATTAGTGTTTTTGCGATCACAGATGATCAGCACAGGGTGAGGAGTTAATTCACCACCAGAGGGCATCCACTTGAGAAGGAATATGATCCTAATGAAGTTGCAATAGAAAAATTAATAACAATTATTAAATGAGGTCAGCAGATGTCCAACAAAGCACATTCACTACTTCCTGCCAAATTCTACATATGTATAAAATTAAAACAATGCCTCAGATTTAAACAATCTTAAAACAAATTCTCAATCCCATGCTCAGGCTTTACTTAGGAAATAATCTCTGGATCACCAGAACCCGAAGTTCTTATGTTTTTAACCAGCTTCAAGAAGGCTCCTATTGATATTCTCCCAAGTAAGAACTGACAGAATATTGACCAGCTACTATATCACTGATCTCACAGATGTGTCTGCAACTACAAGATAAATGGACTTTTAATTTTTGGCCCCAGACAATGCCTTATGAGGCTGCGAGGATGTTGACAGAACTCTTTATAAAAAAAGAAAAAAACAGAATGTGGGAAAATTATTTTCAACATATCACACAGCTGAAAGTAAAACCTTTTTACACTCTGTATTCCATAAACTATGTGTTTAAGAGACCGGGAAAGGAATGAAAGGGCAATAGGTTTGTGCCCAGAATGCCAGTTTTCCAGAAATAATTTTGACGAAAGCATTATTTGCCTCAGTATCATGAAATCTGAAGACTTTAGAAAACTTCTGATTTCTAAGGAATTTCAGGAAGAAGCAGGCCCAGGATTGTTGGGTTTTCTACTTTTTGAAGAGTGTATCTCAGTAGGATGATGAGACATCAAGAAACTGTGTTATATTTCTTACTAGATTTTGTTTACCACATATCTTGCTCCCAGGCATGTTAATATTTTGGAACAATTGGCAAATGGTTTCATATTTGCATGATTGCATTCTGAGGACTAAGAGTAAGAAAGAATTCTTTAATCTTCTATTGATTGTGTAGACAGTCACCATTGCTGTCAATATTCTCAGTAAAGAGATGCTAACATGTGATGTTAGGATTATTTGCCCTTTTTTATCCTACATATTCAGCAGATGATGAGTTATTAAGCTGAAAGCAACACTCAAACCCACTCTATGTATATTGTTTATGACCTGCTTATATTCTCTTTATTTCACAAATGAGTCCTAATCTTTGAGCTATTTATGAAACTTCTTTTGAGAGTCAGTGCTTTCAAATCTGAATTGTGGGTTAAGGAAGGGGATTTAACTTCAGGGCAATGGTGTACCAGAGGCAGAAAGGAGTTGCTGGTTTTTTTAAGAGTGCCAAATAACCCTCAGTTGTTAGGCTAATGATACATAACTTTGCAGAAGACTGCAAGCAAACTTGCAGTCAGAGATAAAGAATGAATAATTCACTTCTGTTCTGTATATGAAAAATTGTACATTACTGCAAAAATTCTTACTAGCAGCCAAGTCTGATGATATGTCTTAGAAGAATTAATTTAACTGATGTGGAATCTCTATAACCTCAAGGCTTCAATAATTGTTTAAAGATTTAAGTTTCACAGTTGGTTTCATAAGCCAGAATAGTCAGTGTCCAGGTTTGTGGCTGAGCTGTGAAAGTTAACAGAACACTGTCAGAACTCACTTGGAAATATTAAAGTCATGGGACTGGCGGTGAAGACTTTTAAGCAGGATGCAAAATTTTACCTGTCACAGTTTAACTAGTGAGGAAACCTGCAGGCTGTATAAGGAAACATATTTCAACTGAAACACAAATTTCTTCCTGTCCGAGTGTGTTGGTACAGGCGTATTCCCAGCAAGAAAAGAAATGGGAACAGATGCTAAGTGTGATAAACCTGGGAAAATGAAAACACACTGGAAACAAAGCTGGAAGTAAACACGGATTTTTATGTGACAACATATATGGTTGAAGAAAATATATGAGCTTGAAGAGCATATGGAACCTATGAACTAAGGAACATATCTCTGTTGTTTAATTTGATAGCCTTGAAATGGCCTTTTTAAAATGAAGCATGGCTTCATCCATTTAGGATGATCGAGAAGGTTCTCTTGTCTCAAACAGCAACTCTGAGGTGTAATTAACCACAAATAACCCAGAAGTTACTTTGTTAGTCTCCTGCTTGAGTGAGAAAGCAGGTCCACACTAATAATAATATCCCTGTACCAGTAAATATAATGTCAATTAACTGAGCTGGTATCAATTAAATTACTTTATTGCTTCAGAGTTTTTTTGACAGTAAAGGTTCAACATTAAAGGCTAAATTGTCTGGAGCTCCAAAGGGAGGAATCCACTGCGGAGAGTAGAGGAAACTTTGTGGCAGCACAATTCAACTACTTCTTTCCTCTACCCAGACTGACCAAATTTAGGATTCAGATTGTCAGACTTTTGACAAGCTTAGGGCTGAGTGAGACCTGTCATTAGTCAGCAGAGGGAACACACATGATTAACTTCAGCTAAGTATCTGTTTCAAAGAGCTAAAATTAGATGAAAGAAACCTCAGCCTTGCCATACAGCACAGAGTTTTGTCAGGTACAGTAA
>WEKY01014645.1:0-10109 GCA_013390045.1 Picathartes gymnocephalus
CCCCAATATAAAAACACTACATCATCATTCATATCCCATTGAAGTTTAGTTTGGTATCTCCTGATGGTGATTAATATTATTCCTTCCAGTGCTGATGACTGATAAATCACTGTTTACCTGTACATTAAGATAAAAACAAAATGTAAAAGTTCTAAGAGCTAAGAAAAATGTATGGGAATTTTTCTGTGCCAGATGGTTAAGAAAACAAAGCACTCCTAAGTCTTCTACTGCCTTGGCTATGTTCTCCGCATGTGGTTGGTTAAATACGTAAAAAGGAGAAAAAAAATTTGAAGAAAAACCAGGATAGAACATAGACCAAAAAATTTGAAGATAACAATACACACAAGACAGATGCTGCATAGCAAATCATTCAAACACAGGCTTGAGAACACATTTAATGTCTCATTTGTTTTAAGATGATTAATATATTTACCAAACTATAAAAATATAAACTATTTAGTTTATAAAACATATAAACGAAACCTTCAGAATTAAATATTAACCCTCCCTCTGAAATGGAAAAGGATGCTGTATAAGCCTTATAAGCTTAAACTTAGTCCCTAGGAACTGATTTCACACCAGGGTGTTGCCACCTCCCCTGCAACTCATGGCAGGAAAAAATTTTTTTCTGACTGTGCTCAGTACTTCACAACAGAGGCAGCTCACCACCAGCTGCTTTCATAGGAAACTTACCAGTACTATTTAAATCAATTTTTGTCAAGACTGCTAAAATACATTTACTAGGTGATACCTGTTCCCTTTTAAATCCTAGAAATAGTAAACAATATCTAGGAAAAGACCAGGAAGTAAATTCTCTCAACAAAGTTGGAAACTGCAGAATGCCTTGAAACAAAAATGTACAGATCAAAATTTTTCCTTCTGTGACATTCACATTGGATAATCTTCACAGTGGGACCAAAGAAGCACTAAATTATCTATAACGAAAGGATGGTTCATTTCACTCACATCAAATTCAAAATAAAGTACGTTGTGGAAACACAGGCCACAAGGGGAAATTTTCATGTACTGTTTGGAGGAAGGATAATCTATCTCATGGCTCCTCCTGGGGAATAATCCTAAACCCACACACACAGAGAAAGCTTCTAACCGGCTTGCATTGCCCTGAGGAGATTGGATGGAGTGGGCTGAGAAGAGATACCATTTACCACAGCTATAACACTGCTTAAATCCTTACTGCATGTACTGCCAGTACAAACATAGCATTAGTTACCAGAAGCTTACCAAACTTTTATCCTCTGCATGACTGCAGGAAGAAGAGGGGCTTTCCAAGCCACATCTTTTAGTTAAATTGGGTGTAAGCAGGAGATTTCTTCGTAGCAAATTCATCAATTTACTTTCTGCATCAGAGCAAAAGGAGGCCACATTCTGTAAGGGAGAACAAAGTTTGCAATGCAGAATAGTTGGCTCTCAAACTGTGTAAGGACTACAAGCACTACATTTGAGACTTTCTTTTCTCATCATAATCCCACTGGAATTTTATTTTACATCAAACCAACAACATAGAAGATTGCTGCACTTTCCATCCATGGCGGATTCCCTATTGACAGGTACAAGATATTTTGCCAGCCAGAGATACTGTGGCGCATCCTAAAGACAGTGCTGGATGAGTTGAAAAAAAAAAAAATCAAGACATTCAATCCTCCAGGAAAACTGCATTAACATCTTACTCCATCTCTCGGAAAATCCCCCTCAAATTCAGCATTATGTGCATTACTTGTTTTAAAGATTTATCAATACTAACAGACGCTTTGGTGAAGAATGTAACACAGCAGTAACTAAAACTAACCATCAAACGACACTTCTATGGGTTTACCTCTATCGCACTTTTCAGCTCATTAACCTTCTCTTGAAGATAGCATTCCTTTGGACTGGCTGAGAATACAGAAAGATCTCCAGCCAACAGCACAGGAATTTCTGATCTGAATTCAGACTGCCACTGAAGGTTGCTTGCAGAAATGAGGGAGCAGCGCACAACTACATCTTCAATAGCCAAGTGTCTGAGATCTCTCCAGATCTTTACTGCCACTAAATTATAGCTTTCATCAGATAAGTACACCACAGTAGTGAGACCTAAAAGCAGGAAAAAAGTCTGAATTAAACCTTTACATCTCTTTAAGTAAAGGTACTGTGATTTGGATCTACAAAAAAGAAGTCACACACATCTTGAAAGAGCTACATGGCAGCCCATCTGCACGATAACAGGTGTCTTTCATAATCTACATCAGCTCCCAACTGATTACAGAAAACAACTCAAAGTCTGTGTCTTTAAAAACAATACTCCTATGGAACTTTTCCTTTTTATCCAGAAGATTATACACGTCTCACTATTCATGAGCTTCAGAGCCTGAATTCTACTCATTCCGTGACACTATACACAAAAGAGGGAGTTCACGTACATGCATGATGGTACTTCTGCAGATGCTGAACACAGATGTGAGAACTTATACCCACCATTTATGGAAGAAATATATAAATAAAAATATTTAAATATAAGCTGCTTTTGAGCTTAGATCCTGCCTCACTAACCTCCTGAGCTAATAAGCAAAGACAATTTTTCTTCAGAAGTACAGATTTATCTGCCTGCATGTCACAGTGATTAGCAGGCTTTTACAGGCCTGAGATGCAAGTACAACACCAAGATAACTCTGACTTCTGAAATAAAGAATTCAGTGCTTATTCAATGAGAGGACATGAATGTGGTCCACAACGTACCTGTTCTGCTAACAGAAACTACAACTCCAACTAAATCCACTTCAGCGCATGGTGGCTGAAAGGAAGGATCCAACAAACTGGTGAATTCTAGAGCCTTTCTTGAAAAGAAAATCTGTACCAGCATCTCCTGTGATACCTGAAGACACACAAAAAACTTCAGTATTTACCACAGATATTGGACTGTGACACATTTTAATGATGCACCTTTATGCACTTAAAGCACTTACTGATAGCTGTAGATACTGAGTTTTCTTTGTGGCTGTTAACTGGATGTTGGTGGAGTCTGCCCTGCCCCTGGACTGGGACGCTGACAGCTGGAAGATCCTGTAGCGAGCACCTTCCTTCAACAAGGAACACACATCAGGCAGCGGGCGCCAGATACTCAGAACTGCTCCTGGCAACAGCACAGTAAGCTCAGTTACCTGCTCAGTAATAATTTGAAGGCTTTTAAACAAAATAAATTTACAACACTCTCTCCCATCCAAAAGCCCTAAACCAAGAATCAATTAATACTGGAAATACTAACATGCAAGCTAAAGTACTGTTGGGAAAGTCTTCAAATCTACCTGTGCTGGCCAGTTACCACATTTGATTAAAAGTTACCTATAATTTTTCAAGCACTTACCTTTATGTTTTTCTTGCTTTCTGTAGTCTACCACGTATAATCTCCACACTGCAGACACATCCCTTTTGTAACAACCATTTTCTTCCTGTTCTGCTGACTCTAGAGCCTTCTTGAATTGTTCCTGCATCTGAGCTTGTTTTTTGTTGTTCATCAGCTGCCTGTGAGCCTTCAAGGCTTTTAATTGGTCATCACTGAGATATCCCTGCAACCAAGAGAAAATGAACTCAGTATCCTTTTTATTAATCAAAAAAACACTCTCAAGATTTTTAGATAGCTTCTTTCTTGGGCATTCATCTGTTACAAGCAATTTATTTCCAGTTGATACACTACTAGGACTTGAAATGAGGTGTGTTAAAACAACAAGGAGCATCAGTCTTACCTGGTACTCAGCTGGTGCTCTCTGGTCTGTGCAAAGCATTACACTACACACCGTTCTTATGCGACAATTAGTGAGAAGCCTGCTTGAGAGTGCATAACTAGGGTGAATATTTAATATAACAGGCAGGTTTGCCTGTTTCATGTGAAGACATATTAGGAAAAACTTCTGTATGAATAAAGGAGGAGTTGCACTTTTTCTCAGGCTGTTGTCTCTGAGCTGACACAATGATTTACACTAAAATGCATCAAACCCATCACTTTTCTGACCAAGCATTCAAGACCAAGGAGCCTGTACATGCAGTACCAGAGACATGGATATCATTTTATCAAATAAAGTCACAGATCATATGGCTTTATGATGGTCAAGGATCCTCACTTGCGAAAGGTGAGGCATGTATTTAATTTTTAACAACCGGCAGGGACTAATCATCTGTATCTTTATTAATAAAGGCATAAACACTTCAAGGTTGTGATTTAACTGGAACAGGGAATGAAGACAACAAAGACAATATAATTTTTCAAACACTTCGGTGATCAGCATGCAAGAATATGTGTATGAAATGCTAGACTTATGAGATGCATTAAGTTTTCACATATGCAAGACAAAGCAAAGTAATAAAATTACAAGTAACGTTAACTTTTAATTGTGCTATATCCTGAATTTTTATACCAAGAGAAAATTGCCATCCAAAATAATATTAATCAATTTCAACAAGCCTTCATTAATTTTTTTCAAAATTTTTAATCTTAATTTATTTAGCAATAAGCATTCTGTAGAAAACATCAAAAGGCAGCAAAAACAAGGAGTAATTTAATGGTTGATTTTGGCAGGAGGTATTCAATTTTAAATTATTCCACAAGTATTTCAAAATTAGCACAGTAGGATCTACAGTTACCTCCATATAACCTGGATCAGATGCATTCTGAATTGCTTCATAAAGTTCGGCACCATCTTGCAAATTACGGATTTGCTGTCTTGTGACAATCTGTGATCTTGGTGTTCTTCTACTGGTTCTCTCTGTGGAGAAAAAGCCTTTATGTGGAGTACAGCCAGTGAAGGAAGAAATAATTATTTAATAATCACAGTAGTACTTAAGCCTTGCCAGAATAAAAATACAAAACACATGTATAGGAATTAATGTATATATATGTGTGTGTGTGAGGAAAATACAAGCAGAAAAAAAATCTTACTCATTTAAATACATCATGGATTAGACTATTATACAAACTTAGGGGAAGCCAGTATGAGTGTCTGCACTTAGGAGAGGGTGGGAGATTTGATGGGCTGCCAAGAACCTTCATAGGTACTTGACTACATTTTCTTTATGTCCATCACTTCCTCTTCCTCTCATGCAGCAGAAGTCTCAAAGACACCAATATATGGGACAGCAGGTGACCACAGGCCTGCACACGAAGCCTCCTCAGGACATCAGCTAAAAGCCAAGTTAACTTCGTTACATTAAACTATTATCCTCTCCCTAGGTAAGTCACTTTGCTGAATTCCTTCAGCAGAGCAGACTTCCGTGTAGACAAGTTTAACAAACATAAAACAACACACGAGGTGACTGACATGCTGAAGGTCATAGCAGTGAAGTTAAGAATTACAAGGCCATCTCTGATTTCAAGAATTCCATGCTAGAACTACAGCTAGAAATCACTCATCACTAACTACTGTTACTGTCATCCATTACAGAATTAGAATATAGTTGAAGTGGAAGGGACACCTCTGGAGGTCATCTGGTCCAACGCCCCTGCTCAAGCAGGGCCACCCAACAGAAGGCTGACCAAGATCATGTCCAGTGAGCTTCTGATTATCTCCAAGGATGGAGATTTCACAGCCTCTCTAGGCAACACTGTTAGTCAACCATCATAGTGAAAAAGTGTTTCCTGATGTCCAGAGGGAGCTTCCTGTGTTCCAGTTTGTGCCCATTTGCCTCTGGACCTGCCACTGGACACCACTGACAGAAGCCTGGTTCCATCTTCTTTGCATTGTTCCTTCAGGTATTTATGTACATTGATCAGAGGTCTTTGAGCCTTCTCTTCTCCAAGCTCAATGGTCCCAGCTATCTCAGCCTTTCCTATGTCAGATGCTCCAATTCCTTAAACACATTCATAGCCCTTTGCTGCAGTCTCTCCAGTGTGTCCATGTCTCTCTTGTACTGAGGAGTCCAGAACTGGACTCAGCATTCCACATGTGGCCTTACCAGTGCAATACAGAAGGGAAGGATCTCCTCCTTAGACCTTCTGGCAACAATCCTGAACTTGTCCACCAGGACCCCTAGGGCTCTTTCTGCCAAGCTGCTTTCCAGATGGGTGGCCCCCAGCATGCACCAGTGCATGGCACTGCTCCTCCACAGGTGCAAGATTTGCAATTTGCTTTGTTGAACTTCATGAGGTTGTCAGCCTATTTCTCCAGCTGCTAAGATCCCTCTGGATGGCAGCATAATTCTCTAATGTATCTATCACTTGTCCTAATTTTCAGCATCAAATCTGCTGTAAGTACACTGCCCCATTCTCCAGATCCTTAACAAAGATGTTAGAACAGGACTAGACCCAGTACTCATCCCTGGCATACACCAGGAGTTACTGGCCGACAAACAGACCTCGTGCCACTGATCACCACCCTCTGGGTCCTACTGTTCAGCCGGTTTGCAATCCACCTGACTGCCTGCTCATCCAGTCCATCAGCTTCTCTCTGCGGATCTTAAAGGACACAGTGTCAAAAGCCTTTCTGAAGTCCAGGTAGACAACAGTACTGCTCTTGCCTCATCTGCCCAAGCCAGTGACTTCATCACAGAAGGTTGTCAGGTTGGTCAAACCTGACTTCCCCTGGGTGAATCCCTGCAGAATACTCCAAATCACATTTTTGTCCTTCATGTGCCTGTTAACAGTTTCCAGGATTTTTTGTTCCATCACCTTCTCAGGGATCAGGGTAAGGCTGACTGGCTTGTAGTTTCCTGGGTGCTCCTTCCTGTCCTTTCTGAATACAGGAGACACATTTCCTTTCTTCCAGTCTCCAGGCACCTCTACCAGTCAACTAATGATGATTCAAAGAGGATCAAAAGTGGCCTCACAGGCATCAGTCAGCTCCTTCAGCACTTTTGAGTTCATCCCATCATCAGCCATGGACTTACATGTGCCCAGTTTGCCTGAATGTTCTCTAACCTGATCCTCTTGCACCATGGGTATGTCTTCCTTGCTTCAGAATTTCCCCTGGTGGCCTGGGATTGCCAATCAAGGGCATTCAGTAACTCAGCCCTCTCCATGGCCTGTGTCACCAGTGTCCCTGTCCCATTGCACAGCTCCACTGACCTCAGTATCTGCACAGGTAGACTGAGCTAAAATGAGGAAAGAAGGTCAATGCTCAGTCTTGGTATTCAGGTCTACTGAGATACATTCTAGCAGTGCCCACCTCTGGGTGAAATCTTACAGTGTCACGTCCTTGAAGAGAATGAAATTATGAATTCTACAATTTTGTAGCATTTCCCTGAGCATCATCTCAAGGATAATTTTTTAGTGGCCTGGCTACCAATATGTTCAAGAAGAGCTTCCTAGATAGCTGCAAAGCCATGCGAATAAGCACATAACCCTTTTGTACCAAAAGGCCTTGGTACACAGGATGCAAAAACCTGAAATAATACAAAACAAAACCAACAACAACAAAGAAAACAACCCAAAATCCCATCTCTGCTTTTCTATCACCAGATAAGATTTTTGACAATTTCTTTGGACTTTTCTGTAAACATCTAAATGTTTTTGTTCTTAATACATGTTCTGAAAGAATGAAAGCTTTACCTTCATGCTTTTCATATTCTGCTTGGATTTTTGTAAACAGAGCTTCCAGTTTCTTCTGCTGATCCTCTGCATGCTTGGCAGCTTCCCTTTCTTCAGCTCGGCTGTTACGAAAAATGTAGGAACCAGCTAATGTCTTTTCCATCCACTGAAATAAAAAGATTAAAACAAAAACCCACACTTCTAAAGAATTTTTTTAAACAATATCTAGCTTCCCCTTAATACTCCCTGTTAAGCAAAAATGCTTTAAAAATGAACAGGCAGCAGACCATAAGTTCTTTGAGTATAATAGATAAAAGGCAAAACCCCACAGCATTGGTAGGTAACTTGTCAAAGACAGAGAGAATGGAGCAGTATCCAAAACCAGATGATCAAACAGCTGAAGAGGACATTGCTTCAAGTAGTGGGTACCAGTGTTGTAATTTAGATGATGAATGGATCCCACTGGTAGATACACGAAGATACAAACCATCAAACTCAATGCTTAAAAGTACACCAGACTGCATTCTATCCAATTTGTCTTTCCATATCAGCTGTAATATCTGTTTTAATAATTAGATGCTGTAAAAGAACTATGATGTAGTTCTGCAGATGCTCATAAACCTTTTCTGCCTGAAATGGTTCTACAGTACTAGAGCCTAGTCCACAACCATGCCAGAACTTGCTTGCCTGATTTGAAGAGGTCAGTGAGCTAAACAAGGACTGCTGCTGAAAGTGGTCCCTTCCCATTTTCTGCAGTTGTGTCTTCTCCCTTGCACTGGCTCTAGCACATATCTGACCTCAGCAGACCATATCAGTTTGATAATTCAATAAACAGCAGTTCATTGTGTGTTTTTAAAATTATTATTAGTTACTTTTTCCTGGTTTAGTGAATTAAGTTACCTAAGTCACAGGACCAGGTGAGCTCTGGGTTTAGAACAGAAGCAGCAGGAGAGTATAGTGAAAGCAGGATAAGGAAAGGCTGCAGTACTAATCCTTATGAGACAGTGAATTGCTGAAATAGGCTCTGCCTGCCTTGTTAATTGCACACCATGTATATCCTGCATTACTCACAGTTTGACACCTTTAATTAAGGCTACTGTGATTCTTACACTCCTTGACTCTTGAGGTAAAAGGAGAGAGACAGCCCAAATCTTCCTATAATTTTGGTATGTTTGAGCAAGATTTTCAGTGTTTAAAAAAGAAAAAAGTACATCAAACTCTTGACATAGCCAGATACAAAGCACCACTTTCCTTCCAGCCTGGAAACCATTTACTGTGATGCAGTTACAGACTACAGTCCCCTTTGTGAGACCTAAATAAATGTTTGTTCTACCAGGCAGCTCACGTAATAAGTGCTGCAATTTCCTCCATTAAAGTAATGATCTAAATAGCAAAGTAACGATCCAAACCAAATCTTGCTAGTACCTTTGCAGAATGCATTCTACATCCACTAACAATTATACAATACCTTAGAAAGAAGACAATGAAAGAAGAATCCTATATGTACATGCCAAGTATAACCTACTCTAAGAAAAGTTAATAAAATATGAAAGTTGTGTCCTGATTAAACTGTTTACATTGAAAGGATTGATTACTAACAAAAATATTGTTTCTTTTTGTGTCTGGTATTATGAAACCAAGTAGTTGCAGTGAAGTCTGACTGTATTTAAAGTGTCTGGATATCAAGTGGTATTTAAAAGATCTTAACTCTATTTTACACCATAATCACACACCGTATTTTCAGTAGTATTTTTAAATAATAGAACGTACACAATATAATCAGCTACATACAAGAAAAAGTAATCCTACTAATGCTTGGAAATATGTAACTTCTATGTTAATATGTTAATAATAGAACAAATTTGGTTTCACTTCTACTTAGAGTTGAAACTGTCTTTTTTCTTCTTTAAAACAAGTGCTTACATTTTAGAGTACAGAACTGAAATTCAATTATTTCTAGCTTTTTGAAGCTGAAAGCAAAGGCAACCAAAAGATACTGAGCACAAACTCAAATTCTTCTTATAGCAGGATACCCCAGTGAAATACTTTAGTGAAATACTAAATACATGCACAATGCAAGAACCAGTCCTGTTTATTTTACAAATAATGCTATCTTTAAAAAAATTTTACCTCTCTATATTGTGTCTGATTTGAGGAATGATATAGCAACTATTTAATATAATTGAGATCTCACAGAACCTGTTAGATTCATATACTTACACCATACCTGCATAGGGTAAGTTCTTTGAATAACTACATCAACACACCCCACTGCACCACCCTCAGTGTAAAGTGATGACAGAGGCAAAGGGAAAGGTCTGGGATCCCGATGAAATCCCAGCTTTGTGTGCCATCGTGCACGGCGAGTGCTGTTTGCTGAGATCTGAGTAAGGGAAATAGTGAATGAGAAACTGTCACTGACAGGTCAAACATATCCAACTTATTTTATCTACAGGAGTATCTACATATCTATTTTCACACTGACCTCACTAAGAATATATCACTTTGCACCTGAGCGGATCGCATTTTAATTTAAAGGTTTCCTTTCACATTGAAGAATGTATTTGAAACAGAATCTAAAAATCTCATGAGTTAAAAT
>WEKY01014652.1:4610-36867 GCA_013390045.1 Picathartes gymnocephalus
GATGTGAGAGTGTTCTCTGGGTTTGGCGGGCCGTGTCAGGTTCCAAAAGGATCGGTCGCAGATGTTGCAATGGTGTTTATGACACAATATATCTTCCCAACGCAGATCACTGAAAGTGGCCATCAGTAAGTGTATGCACGGGGAACATTTGCATGTGTGATTTCTTGAGGGAGGCAAGTCAACCATCACATGCTGGAGGAACTTGGCCAAGTAATATCCATAAAACTGCGCTCTGCCTCGGTGCTATCCCAAGAGGGCCTGCATGCAGATGTTAGTGGGGCATTTGCAAAATGAAATCCCGTCGAAGAGAACTAAATCAAAGCTGCACTGCTGAGACGTGAAGCTCAAGTTCTTTGTGGCACGGTTTCCTCAAGCAGTTTTTATAAACACTTCCTAAACATTTTATGAGCTCTGAAAACAGTTGGGGAAACTGTGGAGCCACAGAGAGGTCACATGCTAAGTAAATTGCTAGAAAATATTCAGAAAAGTTTGAGAACCAGCAATTCTCTGACATTATTATGGGCATGTGACAAAACTCTCTTCATTGCCTTCTGTTTAACTGTTTTCATTAAGACTTATCTGTTGGTATTTATTTCTCTAAAGAAAATGCTGTACTCACTAGACACCTACCTTAATTTCATGGGTTTTTTATTTGATACCACAAATTTTCCTGAATGAGAAAGTGAAAATTGATGGGCTTCTGCCTGTGCCAGTGTACAGTCTAGATTATGAAAATATGGTTTATTAATAAATAAAATTATTTTTTAAAGTGTTATTTTCTTATTTGATTTATGTTTGTAATTTCCATAAATGCCAACAGCTTATGTTGTGGTCTCCCACCGTTTAAGTTACTGGACTTTCTGCTGACTTCATTTGGGTTGCCTGAGAATATTCTTTGATGTGACTGGGCAGAATTTATTCAGTGTGCCGAAGCATTCTCTGTGTTCAGCTTTAGTTGGCTTTCTCTGCTGTTCAGGTGTCTTCTAGACATCTCACTGATGCTCTGCCCATATCAGACAGATCTATTTCACTGAACTGTGTACAAAGGTCAGCTCTCTGAGAAGACTGCAGTGCTTGGAGGCTTCCAGCTTACTCTCTTTCTGCAGTATGTCTGTACAGGAGATCTTGGCAAGCGTGGCACACTTTATTTTAATAGAGAATAAGCTAAAAGCATCCCAAAGCTAAGTACTGATCTGAGACAATGGACAAAGTGCTCATCTGCTCTGTTTTCTTGAAGATAAGGCTTTGAAATGGTAGTAAGTAAACAAAATGATAAATCAGCAGATGTCAGCAGTTTCAGGAGCAGAAACTATTAACTGTACATTGGGAATGCTTTATATTCATTAACAGAGTTTATACCATGGAGCTGTGAGGTTAGCCATCACCTTCCCCTCTAGTTTTTGGCCTTACTGCAGAAGCAATGATGCTAGCTGAGGCCTTTCTTCACCTATAAAGGAAGTGGAAAGCTGGAAGAGGGTGAGTAAGTGTCTTTTGGAGTGATGTCAGGGGAGACTTAATCATCTTCAGATTGGTGCCTGTTATGTCAGTCTGTTAGTAATTAGGACAGACCCCACTTGCCATGCAGGATGGCTTTGGAGTTCCTGCTCCCCACCCCTGAGGAGAGCCAGCGTGGGGCCTGACTGATGCACAGCTACCCTCCTGGATCTTTCTCTGAAATTCAGATCACAATAAAGAAAATATTTGGGAAGGCGAGGGGGAAGAGCCCACCCCTGTAACGTCTCTGTGAGGCAAAAAGACTGTCAAAGGACTGTGTGCAGCTATTCAGGAAGTCATATATTTTAGGCAATTTGGTCTCAATATTAAGCTAAAACAATACTGAAATTTTCAGTAAGCGGCTTCTGAAAGAGCCATGTCACACTAAGCAGAAAGATGAATATGCAACAAACTGGGTAGAGAGGATCAATTTGCTTTCATGCATAAAACCTACTTTTTTCTTTGATTATTATCAAAGAAAATATGTGCGTGGAAAGAAGAAGGGATATTTGGTCAATATTCTCCTGATTGCTTTGCTCTCTGTATGATTTCTTTACTAATTTTTCCAGTTACTATAGTCCTTGAGACTTTTGCTCACTCAACAAGCAGCAACTGCCACATACTGAAACAAATGTAAGCTTATTTATGCTATCTCTCTGACTTTCTCCAAAATTTTCAGGCTTTTCCTCAATTCTTGCCTATTGAAGAGATTCATAAATCAAAGGAAATAAAATTCTCAGTGGAACCTTGCTGAGTGATTGGAAATCTCTAGGTAAATGCATATGGGACTGAAGCATTTGGGAAACAAATTTTTGAAACTGTGACTGTTGAACTGAAATGGAATGTTGAAGGTGAGCCTTCATGATTAACTTTGATGTCAGTGTTCAGTGTCTCAGTAGCTTCAAATCTTTCCAAATCATCCCTTGTGGGCCATTTGGCACCACTGACACAAATTTTTAAAAGCCCAGTTATGCTTCAGCAAAAGTCAATGAGGGCAGAGATCTGGAATCTGCATTTTCTGTGTGATTAATAGGTATTGATGGAAATACATGAAAGCAGGATTTAGAGTAATTCTAACCAAGGAGAATTACTTCCAACCACCTAATTACTTCTGAGGTAAATGGAGCATTATGTATCCTTGTCCCTTTATGCTTTTTGAGGATCTGACAAGACATTTTCTTTTATCTGTGGGTATGTTAGAGTTTTTTTGAAAAATCTTTAATTAAGTTCTTAAAACTATAGAAGGTTTATAGGAGCTCTCACAAATATTTATGGACTCTATGTCCTGCCACACCCACAGGAGTCTTAGTTTGGATGTGTTTCCATCACTTTTGCAAGTATCATGGGAATGAAGAAAATGAGTGAATCCTGTAGTGACAGAAACCATCCCTGGCAAGTCTTGCTCTTCTCTAGAGCCAAAGAAAACTAAAATCATACACAAGTAAGTCTATGTGTATCTATAAACAGCTTGGCTGCTTGGATTCCACCATGCAGGGAGAGGCAGGAAGCTGACAAACATGAATGATTTAGTGAGGATGGAGTTGTTCACTTTTATACAGAGGGTAAAGGGGAAGACAAAAACTACTACTTGAAGACTTCTCAATTTTAACCTAAATTGAGGGCTTGAATGCATTCCCATTGACGTCAGTGAGTGTTTTATCATTGGCTTCCTGGGGAGCAGGATAGTGTCTCCTGTGTAAACAAGAGAAATGTGGAGGTTTTTTCTCCTCTCCGTTTATAAGGTTTATCATAGCAGTCTGAGCACCTACACTGATGTGACTGGAAGTCATTCCCGTGCTGTGCCTGTGAGTCAGATGCAGTGGTCTGCTACTTCAGAGGATGTGAAGTGAGACACAGAAAGTTTGTGATGCTGTCTCCAGCAGATTGCACAGAAGGAGTCTGGCTGGCCCTGCTTGCATTTTTGCGAATTGGAATTGGCAGACTACTGTAGTTATCCTCGGTAGAATTTAAATGTGAAAGCTGAACTTGGAGGTGAGAAGCTCCGAATATTTTCCATGGTAAACTCTGGACTGTTTGTTTCACTGCTTAACTGTTGACTTCATTGCTTAAGGAACTCAAAGCTCCTACTCACTCCAGCAGAACCAGGATTTCCCCCTAAAGATTTCATTCAAAGACCATTGAAAGATATTTTTGGTCTGTTCGATTAAACGTGGGTCCAAACCCCTCAGTTCATTCATCAGTTGGCTGCATTGCTTGTGCTAAGGCTGACATTTGCTTCAGGTGTTTTCCAGCATATTTTACATTGAAAGGCAGTCTGTACTTTGACCTCTCTTTCAGGTATCAAATTCAGGCAACTGAGACCGAGTGGCTTGGATAGTGGAGTGAGAATTGGAAGACCTTGGCTTTGGTTTGAGGTTTTACTGCCTGCTTTAGACTTGCAGAGGAGTTAACTCCTGTTTGTTTTCCCTCCCATAAGCACTGTGAGTGTCAACCTTATTGCACAAAGTGTTGTTTTGGTGGCATTTTCTTTCTTCCTAACAATTTATTTTTGTTGTGATCTCCTCTGTAGGAAAGGAGATTGTGAACTTGGCTCTTCTCAGGTTCAAGTTCTTATAAAGCATTTAGCAGAACTAGAAAGCATAATCTCACCTTGGAGATGTTTCATTGCTAAAGGTTGTTGAAGTGTGCATTCAGGGGATATTTAGACCACAGAAAGTAATAATTCTAGGTGCTTTGTGGAGTTCCAAGTTTTAAGGGACAAAGCCATAATGTGAATATGTCAGCATTTTCTGGTTCCCATAAGGTCAACAATAACAAGGCCAGTCTTGTTTGTGATTTATCATACTTTGACTTTTGGGGGAAACTAGAAATTCGCCAAGACTTCAAAATGGCCAGAAAAGATGAACAAACTAATTTGGAGAATGAAGACAGTGATTTCATTTGGTCACTGGATGAGGAGTCTTTATCCTACATGCTTGTATTGGCTGATGGGTCTATAATTTTTTGTTTGTTTGCTACGTTTAATACCTTGGAAAGCACTGTGACAAAACTAAGTTCATTTAATGGATGCTTGGGTAGAGTGCAGACATGACATTGCTTTACAGCTTCTTTGTGTATATCTTGATGTGAAACATTTATGACCTTTATTTACAGCTCCTTGTTATTTGGTGTTCCAGACGTGTAATTCAATTTATATGCATCTGAATCATAAAGTACTCCTCACCCCTGTTCAGTTTTTCTTGCCCAGTTTTTGTTTTGCCAGGAAATGTCATTGTTGAAAAGCCTTTGCCAAACCCTTGTAGCTGCAGAGAAGCTGCTTGTGTTGGTTGAAGAGGCCTCTGGTATAGCCTTGGTGGGGTTTTTTTTGTGTACGTGAGGTGGTTTTGGTTGTAGTACTGTTGTTTTGCTTGGGAACTAAAAGTATTTGAAATTGGTACAGCTGATATTCTCAGCAATTTGGCTTTCTTTTTGTAAGAGATGGGTGCAGAATGAAGGCCTTATAATTTCATTGCTCTTTTGTATGGGCTTTAACTGCTTAACTGTCCACATGGGACAGTAAAAAATGATAGGGTATCAAGTTAGTAAAAGATATTAAGACAAAATATCCAGTTGCTGTCCAGCCCCTCCATGAAGGAAATATTGTGACTTTTCATCTGAATTTTCAGCTACGATAGGCTATTAAGAATGTGATATAAGTGTAAATTTATAAATTACTTTGAAGCATCGAACAACAGAGACCCTTGCCTCTCCCAGTAAAGTTATCAATTTGACCAGGGAACCCTTTGGTTGATCTCTCTAAATATTTTTTTCTTTTTAAATCAGAAATTGGGCTCACCTATCCTAATAGTGATTTTTTTTTTTTTAACATATTAGCCAATTAATGTTTTAATTGAAAGAAGACATTAAGCAGAACTCATCTGTTTTTTAGATTATATGCACATAATTTATAACATATGCAGAATTCATAGCAGTTACAAGTGAACATGTTCAACTCTTAAAAGCATTTGACACTTAAATTAATAGTGTCTCCAACATAATCCTGCCTTACCCACAGTATTAGATGTTTTGCTTACAAAATGCATGCTCTGTTTAAGACAGAGACACCATCTGTGGTCTAATCTAGGTGAAGTAACTTAAAATATAAGGAATTAATTTATTAACATGTACTTTAATTATATGAAAGGAAAAATATCTAGATATTTGTCCACATTCCTCAAGAAAAGCATTTTTTTCCTGTTCTGGTATAGATATCATATTTACTGAAAGATAGAATAATTCCACCAGAATCAGTAGAACTGTCTCAGTGTAAGCTTGGTGCAAAAACTCAAGCTGGACCTTAACTGTTAAAATTCAAGTACTTAATCCAAAACCAGAGGATACTTTTTAGGAGCAATTTATTTATGTGTGGTGAGGTAAGACTCAAGTTCTGCCCATTTTTGAAAAGTGAAAATTGTATCATAAGTGTCAGTTTTGTATCATAAATATCAGAAACACACTTTTTTGAGTGGTAATTGTTCCCATAATCAACATGTAAAAAAATGATGAAATGTACCATTAAATAAATCTTCCTCAAGCTCGATAAAACAGTGAATGCTCACAATCCAAATCCTAAGTGAACAGTGATGTTGTTATTGCCACCTGTATCTTCACAAGGAGCAGAAGAGGGGGAATTCCCCAGCAAAGGTGGCTGGTTCCTGAAAAAATGCTTGAGAAAGATGAGCAGCCAGAAAAAAATGAAGAGGACTTGCAAAGACACTGGGTGCAGATGTTCGTGGTGTGGATTATACATTGTTTGTAGCTCTCATTCCTTGCCTTTGAGACTGTGAGTGAGAGTCGGTCTCTTGAAAGCTCTATCTATCACTACAAACACTCGGGGGTAAATCTCGCTAAAAGTAGGAAGGAAATTCTGCAGATGAATGTTTTGGCTGGGTGCCTTATGAAGAAGGCATTAGCTGAAATATTGGTCTATGGAACTTCCTTTCCTCGGTTGTGTTCAACCTGTTAAAGTCCCTATCCAGAAAATATCCAACCCATGATACACTGAAATTAGAACTGGAAACCTGGTAGTTGTGTTTGACTTGGAGGGTGGAAAGGTTTAAAGACCTGAGGTAAATGGAGTATCTTGTTGATTAAGAAAGAGTAGTTTTCCACAATGAAGAACAAATTTGGATTTTTTTAAAGGAAGTCAGAAACACTTACAAAAAGAGGTGTTTTTAAAAAATTACTGTGCAAGTAAAAACAGAAGACTGACTCAGTCATAAGGCAGAACCTAGGAATAATGAGTACATTTTCTGTTTAGATTTTCACTTGCTTTTCTTCACCTGACTTTGTAGAGATATAATGCAAAACCTCAGAAAACAAAATGCTACAAAATTTCCATGGAAACATTGTGACACTGTAAGGTTCTCTTCTTCCCACAGAGAGACAAGTTTATTAAATAGAATGTGGATAGAATAGTAGTGACCCTGGGGACTATTCCTTGCTCTCAGCTCTGACAGAGTGCATCATCACTATTCTTATGATTGTTTGGTTTCTGAAAGGTCAGAAAAAGAAATTAGAGATAGGAATGATGATTACTGGCTCTATGCAGAGGTTAACTGAAAGGATCATACCATTTCCTTAACTGTAAGAGAAATTATTAGTATGGAATGCTTTTCAAAGGAGCCTCCCTTCCTGTATGGTATTTAGTCCAAGCCTCCTCCCCGCTATCTTTTAATACCTTACCTTTAAATCTAAGCCTCATCCCTATTATCTAATAATAGTTTATCTTTAAATCCAGTGAATACCAAGCTCATTATTTTACTGCCCACTCAATCTGAAAGATAAAGGACAAAGGGAAATGAGGAGAAAACCTCCACAAACCAACTAACAGGAAAAAAAAAAAAAACCAAAACAAAAAGAAAATCCTACCAGGACCTATGTGGTTATGAGAATGTTTGCAAAGGTCTTAATAATTTCACTGACATAAAGCATTCTCTCTGCACTCACTGCAGGTGCAGTACCCCAGCTCCCTGGAGAAGCTTGTCTTTAAGTCTTTTCTCCTTGAGTCTTTCCACTCAAGTGAGAGGTGGGAGGCACAGCTTGAAAGTGTGTTCCCCTAAGATTCCCCAACGAAGGTACCAAAAATATTATGTCTTCAGGTTTGTCAGATATTTTCCTTGGGCTTTTCCTTGAGAAGTTTACTGTAAGGTAGGACACCTGCTGTTATGTGCAATAGCAATATATCAGAAGGTACACAAAATGTAATGGAAAGAAGAAAGAAATGAAGGAAGATTTGATCTGTCATCCTGGATAACTGGTGGAGCAGTCAGCTGATTTCCCTCTGTAGAAACAGGGTTTTCTGTAAGAGAGGGACCATTTGTCCCTATAAACTCTGACTTTCTAAACTTCCTGTATGAGCTGAACATACAAGATCTTGACACTCTCCTGTGGATCTCCTCTTTTCTATCCTTTTTTTTTTTTTCCTTCCCACCCACCTTGTGTATCAGAAAATAATGAACTCTTCTTGCTCTATCAAAGGACATGGGCATGGAAGAACTGGTGAGAAGGAGCAATAGACCTTACAAGAATTTAAAATTCTTACAATGACTTGTTAATGACAAGTTTTTCCCGTGATTCTTCCATGTATACCACAAGAGTAGCCCCTTTGATAAAGGATTTTTACAGTGAATTTTCTTGCCTTTTCCTCTGTAGTAAGAATATAGAACTAGAGAAAATATTTTCTTTTGCTTTAGTAAGAGATGCTGATTTTTTTGCAGAGGTTTACTGAAACTGAGAGAAATGAATGGAGAAAGGACAAAAAATTTCCTGTAACCTTTGGTCACTGCAGGCATGAGAAGAAAAAAGGATGCTTATACTATCTACTCAATAGCAAGTTGCACATGAGACATGGCCCATCTTTACAAATGTTCTGGCATTTGGCAAAAAAACTTTTGGTGTTTGGTGAAAGGCATTTTTCTCCCCTCTCTGGTCTGACTGACACACTATTAACATACAATTGCTCACACTATTGCCATTGGCAGCTTTCTTAAGCTAGAGAAAGGGGTTTAGCGTTGAAGCAAGTCTTCATTGCCACTTGCAGCCTTTCTCTTTGCTATGGCTTGGCAGGTTACTTCATTGTCTTGCAGGCTAGAGGATTTTGCTACCATTCTATTGTATCTACACTTGGAAAACAAACAATTTTGAACACTTCACCTTAAAATCTTTAGGATTCTAAGGTATTTTTATATTAATTCTTAATGATTACTGGAAAATCGGTGAAAACAATTATCAAAGTACTTGAGGCAGAGTTGTTACGAACTCCAAATAGACAACTGTTACATTAAATTGCAGCTGGGATGGATTTCACACAAGTGTGGAAATATCAGATGAGGATAATCTTTCACTGGACCATTAATCATTTGCCTGCTTTCCTGTGTCATGGACTGCAACACCTCATTTGTTTCAAATCATTTAGCTTATCCCTGCCACAATACATGCAGCCTGTATCTGCTGCCCAATACACATTGGGTGGCATTAGAACTTCTTTTGAAAGGTGACAAGGAGTGAATGGGTGAAAACTTAAGTACTTAGAGCTGGTGTCCCTGGAAAACAGGACAGTGAGCACAGCTCACCACAAGCTTTATCCAGCAAAAGCTGTGTGTGGCCTTGTGAGCTACTTGCATCCCTGGAGGCTGCAGATGCAGGTTCCCCAGCCAGACCCTCGGCACAGTGAGGCTGGGCTGCTGCACAGCCCAGCCTCCCCCTCTGCTCACCCTGGCTCTGCTGCCTGACTCAGAGTTGCTTGAACTTGTGTTGGTTGTCACTTTCCAGCTTCAGGCTGATAGAGAGCAAGTGGTTTTAAAACACTGCCAGCCTAAGTAATCTGGTTTTCTTCTCTGCTTTTAGCCTTGCTTTTGTTTGGTTGTTTTGTTGTTTTTTTTTTTTTTCCTGGTATAACAATAGCTCTACACAGCAGATGTTCAGAAAGTATACCACATGGCATTCCCGTGGGTTTGTTCCCCATCTTTAGAGCAAGCTGAAGGTGATGATGAGAATTCAGGATGCTGCCACAGAGGCTCCAGGTCTTGCCAACCATCAGAGCATGTGTGCCACACCACTAGTCTCCAAGTCATCACAGCCCTGCACTGAAAACCATGCTACTGGATAATCTGTGCTGCTGTTAGCTAGATTAAGTTACTACAGCAGGAAATTCTATAGTCATACTTCTATTTGTCTGCAGGGGAAAGTAATGTTCAAGGGATACACAGCATGCTATCTTGTGATTTTGATATTACTTACTTATTATTAATGCCATTTAATTTCTAAATTTGAGATCCTTCTTCAAAGAGCTACAATATTTACATCAATCTTCAAAGAGTTTTACAGATATAAAATATCTGTAGAAGTTTCCATAGCATAGACAGTAAAAGAAAGCAGCCATTATCTTCCCATGCCGAAGCAGACATTTTGAATAAACTAATGCCAGAATAGCCTAGCTGTTTCCAAAACTAAATTACAAGGGAAAAGGAAAAACCGAAATAACCCAACAAAAAAATGTGGGTGTTTGCAAAGTGGAGTAAAATACATGTCTTGTGTCTGCTTAGCCTTTGTTCTTCTGTGTACCTAGATAAGATTTTCTTTTTAGGGAGAAATAAGGGGGAAGTCTCTTCATTAATACTTCATATGACTTTTACTGCCAATATATTCCTTCTTTATATGGACCTTTCTTGCATGATTGACAACCTTGTAAACTACACAGCCTGACTTTTTTAGACTTTTTGTTCTTAAAGTAAATGTTAATGCTTTGTAATTTTTTCCCTTTATGCCAATAATATAATTTGTGTAATATTCCATGTATCTGGAAACGTGTCCTTCAATTTCTGCCTTAAAAGTGTCATTGCTGACACTTTTAGAGCAGAGTAGAAGTTTATGGTAGGTTTTATGTGTGACTTTTGAGGCACAGGGCCAGAGCATAATTTTCTGGACATCTTAAATAAGGATGTAATACAGAAAAAGGCAAGTTAGTCTTCTAAAAATAAAAGCCAAAAAATACATATTAAACTTTATTCTTGCCTCAGTGATGTTTAAGCACTTTAGCAAGTGATTGATTTCTCCAGCTGCTGGAATCTGTCTGCCACTACTCCCAGGTCTGTGCCCTGTGTTGCATCTCAGACACTTCTTACCTGTGGTGTATGCTCAGCACCAGCAGCTGAGCCCAGCTCCTAACAGAAAGCATGTGGGTTTGGTGGTGTTCTTACTCTCCTGATTCATTACACTTGCTCACAACAGTTAATCTGGATGCCTTGTGCTCTCACTGGTGTTGGTTTGGCTCCTTTGTTGCTGCTAAAACAAAGAGGAAAAGCAGCTAACGTGCCTATCCCCAAGCAAGGCACTGACAGTTGTTGCTGGTGGCTTCTTTGTGCCTCCTTGGCCAGTGAGAACCTCCAAGGCTGTGTTCTCCTGTTTACCATGTACACGTGCCGGAACAATGGAAATCTGGGAAGTTACGCGTTTATGTCGGTGGGTGTCTGACCACAAACACTTGACCTTCAGAAAGGCTGTCAGGAGCGTTGTGTTTTCAGTTTTTTGTGCCATCAGAGTCTTCATATCTGATATTATTGAGTAAAGTTTATTAAGGCATGGGGAACTATAGGCTAAAGAAGTGCCTGTGCACTTGTATATGCTCAAAAAGTTAAAAAAAAAGGATTCTCCGCACCCTACACCCCTGCCCCTCAATAGAGTCTGAAATAAGGTGCTTGCCTAGAAGAGAAAATTTGAAGTGAAAATTTAAAGTCATTTTTATGGTTGACATGTAGAAGTTTCATTCCAACACTTAAAAAAACCCATTGTTCTGAAGTCACACAGGTATCCTTTCCAAAAATATTCTACCCACATTTTTGGAGTCTCTCAAGACACTTCTGTTATTTATTAATTAATGTTGTACTGGGATATGATGCTTCTTCTCTATCTCCCTGGCTTTCCCCTCTCCCCAGGTTCATGTAAATCTTGATGTTTTATAACTGGGGAGAATTAAATCTATTGAAATGGGCTTCCATCCATCCCTAGGAGTGACATAAAAGTTTAATGTCTTTGTTATTTAGTGCGCTGTATAAGTTAGGAATAATTTTCTCTTTTTCACAACACCGGACAATTTCTTTATTTCTGTAGGATTCCTACTCCCTACAGAGTTCCCATGTCCCCTAAATAAACTGGTGCTCTCTTGTGGCTACAAAACTATTCTTCTGGAGACAGAGAGTTTCAGAAAGTACACATTGTGTGTGGTTAATATTCATGGCACATACTTCATTCATAATTTATCATTAACTTGCTCATTTTAATTTCTTCCCAACGGGTCTGTAACACACCAGTGTAATCCAGTTTCTTTCCCCTACAGCTCTGACCATCTGGAATACTCTCGCCACATGTCTTCACCTCAGCTACACTTTCCCATTTCTTAGAACATGTAAATAAATAGTATCAGACGTAAAGTCCTAAAATTAGATTCCCAATAAAAATGGCTTCGATTTCAGAGTGAAGGCAACTCCTGAAGTTATCACTGAAATCCATAATCCTGCCATGATGGCCAGTAATCAGTGAAGAAGAAAGCTGCCAATCATGTGATCTGGAGTCACAAGTCCTAAACAAGGTTTAGGTTTATGCTCCTCTGTGTTTAACATTTCCATCGGTATGTTAGAGAGCTTTGAAGCACATCATCCACTCATCCACATTGAAAGTGCATTGTTGTGCTCTGTGGGGCAACTTGGCAGCATGTGAGTGGGATTTTCTTTGGCAGCAACTAAACAAAAAAACACACTCCAACCTGCTACTGGGTATTCAGCTCCCAGGACCAGACTACTGGGAACCAGAAGTCCCTGAATGTCCAACAGTGAGGATATCTCATCTTCACCACCAGCTGCTTCTCTTTATGGATGTATTTCTACCATGCTGCACCACTTGGCCTATATTCTTATTCCTACTACTTTGTACCTTATGAAGACCTTTCAGTGTTGCTTTGAACATTGAAGAAAACTTGGAGAAAACTCTTTAACCCTTATCTTGTTCATCTAGCTGAAATCATTCATGTTGGTACTAGAGTTTATCTTTAGAGCACTACAACGTTCACTTGACTTCAAGGTGCATTTTTTTTAGGACATCTTACCAGTTTTTTTTCTGCCAGCAGGACTAATGCCCTCTAGGGCTCTGGATTTCTCCTCAGCTGGTAGGCATTAGTCTGATAACAGTGTTGTAAAGACTTCAGCCTGTTTTTCTGGTGAAAGACTTCGTCCTCATATTTGGCAGCAGACCTAGAACTAAAAATGATTTGTCAGAAACATGCTATGAAGGATAACCGTATATAGGCTTTGGCTTAGCAAAGTCTGTGACAGGTGCTGTACTTTTTCAACATCTGTAAATCATATATGATTATGTAATTATGTGTTTTGAGGAACAGAGTCTTCTTCCAGACTATTGACAATTATATTTGGTTCCTCAAGGTCTTTCTTGCTACAAATGCATAAATCCTTCTAGGAATTCATGCCGCCACACCTGTGCTTGTTCGAAACCCATCAAAGGCTGTGTTCTTTTCCTGTGCAGCTCACCCTGCTTGGGTCTCCTCCCAGCTTCATGATGCATAGATGTATTCCAGGTCTTTCCTCCTCTAGTTTGCAGAACAAAAAGTTCATGTTTTTGGAAATGTTGTAGTGGACCTGAAGAGGCACAGTCACAGGGCTTCCTCAAGATTAAGTAACTGCTTGTTCGGATGCGTTTGGGAATTCTATTATAACATTGGCCAGGAGACTTCATTCTTGAACTTCTGAAATATACCCTGGACTCTCTTTCAATAGCTAGTAACAGTATTCTTAACTTGTACCTCACTACCTTTTGTTTCCTCCTGCTGGCTATAACTTTGTCAGTACAGAATCTTTATTTTAGGGCTGGTTTTTGCACATGTGGAATTTTATTGGATGATGACACATTTGGGGCACACCTTGCAGTGATTCTGTATTTCTTGTAAAAAGAGAGGCAAAAATAGGAGTTTCTATAAATGGGAAAAGGAAATTTTTGTTCTCCAACCTAATTGGAAGTAACAAAAAGGGACTTTTAATTAAAAATTTGGCACAATTGTTTTCAAGTGTACTGTATTTCAGTACTAAGGCATTTAAGCATAAAATACGACATTGCAAAGGTACAGAAGAAAACTGCTGCAAGCCTATTTGCAGAGGATATTTCAGCCAACATAGGCATGGTAAGGCTTCAGGGATGCCTGAATTATGGGCCGTGGAGCAGCTGGTATTTTACAAGAACCTTCAGCACAAGTTTTGTTTCAAATTATTCTCTGTCTAATTGAACAATGGAAGGAGGTCGTCCTAGGGAGCGACCACACATTGTTGTGTGAAGACACCCAAACTCTCTCATTTACTCAAAGCTGCTGAGCTGGAACAGGGCCAGAGTACCTAGGGAGGAAGAGCACTAGAGCAGAGTTATGGAAGCTTGGGTAGGACACCACATTAAGAAGAGGAACAACCTAATGGTGTTGATGGTGCACGAACAGAGGAGAAAACAGGTGGCCTACAAATGCCAAGTTGTAGCCAGAGGAGGTCCTCAGAGACTGGTAAGAGTAGTTGGGACAGCGTAAGGAAGAGCTATACTGGAGCTGCTCTTCTCAGGTTTCAGCCTGCTAGTGATGACTGCGTGTTCCCTTAGTCTGCAGAGGAAACTGTGACCCTTTGCAAGGGGGATCTGGGCAGTTTTTTAGAGGGAGAGCTGTGGATGCAGCTGGAAGGGGAAATACAATGGTTTACTGCTGCTCATCGCATCCTTCCTCCCAGAGGTTTTCACTTTTTCACAGCTGCCAGCTAAGTTGGTCATGCAGATGACCCCACACCTGGTTAAGCAAAAAGGATCTAGGCTAGGTTAATTAGTTCAAATTGTATGTCTTTGGTAATCTGCCTCATGTTGACTGGAAGTAGCTGAAGAATTCTCCTACAGGCTGACCAGTGGGAGGATGACATCTAGCACCAGCAGACTGTAGGAGACTACAGTAAACTCTGCAAAGTCTGCAGGTGCAGGGCTACTAAAAAACGCAAGCAATTTGATGGACCAAAACTGCATCCATGTTTATAGACAAAGTAAAGGAGATCAGTAAGAAGTTACTAAGGCGGTAGGAAAGGAAGGAAAATAGAGGTTAAAAGTGGGGGAAATAACACGTACTATGTCAGTGCAAGATTTTGATGTGTCCCATGCAGGAATAATTTCTGAGCCTATGAGAATTGTGGTGCTCTTGTGACTTACTGTAGATAAGTATATAATATATGTGTATATTATTTTAAACTTGGTATGCTGATGTTGTCCATATTAGCATAACAATTGGAAACACTTAGGGACTTAATTGGAAACGCAATAAGATTTAGCTCCTGTCATCAACTGGAAACTCAGCTTTCTGATTGAACTCTCAGCATCTGACTGTGGTTAGAAGTTTCATTACTGTCTACCTGCTCTCCTTGCTAGTTGTGGGAAGTTGTTTCTCATTCTTAGCCTGGCCTGCAAAGCCACCCCAGGTTCTAAAAAAGCATGCAAAGTAATCCTCACGTACCTAATCATGGCTGTTCAAGTGCTAATTATCTTCCAAATATAATGAGTCAGAGGAAAGGAGAGCCAGCACTGCTTTGCTCCACGTGCGCGCCTTGGTGGGTTTGAATCGTCATCGTGCATTGCAGGGGAGAAAAGCAGAGACTTGAGTGAACCTTTTATTTTCTCTAAAGCTATGTATCTTTTGCAAACTTTTAATCAATTTTTACTCTGTGATTTCGCCCCTCCAAAAAACTTATGGATTAGTGTGACCTATTTTATTTTTTCAGTTTGGACCCTTTTACAAGAAAAGCTATTAAGAGGAAGGACTCAAACTCAGTCCAATTTACCATGTATCCGGAGGCTTAACCAAAGCTATTATTACATGAAAGAATGGAGGAAATTAAGAACAGGACCTTCAGAATACCAAATGCCAGTACAATTTCTTTCTTGATTTTCTTTCTGACTAATTTACTCTGTCAGAAATTTGAAAACAATTAGGCACAAAAAGAAAAAAGGGTGAAATAGTCTTACCTAACTCTTGTGTGCATGCTAAATACTTCCATACTGCATTGCAGGCCTCTTCTGAACTGAAAAATAAAAATCATTTAAAAATGGTTAACATGAACTCTAGTGGTGCTTCTGGAATAATACTGTCCTGCATTACTGAAAAGCATGGTGAAAGTCTCATAGATAACAACAGAGAGGTCTAGAAGGGCTATGGAAGGATCTCATTTAGATATTACTCAGAAGAATATAGTTTTTGAACAGAAATATTTGTTTGGGTGACTTTTTAAAGGCAAAAAATGGTGATAAATGTTTTTTGATACCTAGGATATTTTCTTTTGTAAGATAACAAAGGGTAATTTAAATTAGATGGAAATGACAGTATCATGAGAGGAGGTTACCTTTTTGTTGCTAATTATCTGTTTTATTGGATAGTGATGTTGTGATTTTGCTTCAGCCCCCATCCCATTTTTGCAGACCATGCCTTACACAATCTCAACATCTGCACCTACTTTGATCATAGCAGAAAGATTGTGGACTTAATTTAATTTAATGTAATCGTAATTGTAGAGAATTCCTGCACGGATAATGATAAGAGCTGGTAGAAGAACAGACTACATGTTATCCAAGAGTTAGAAAGATGCAGTCTGTTTGAATGCTTCTGCTTTTAAGCTTGATGAAGTATTTGAAAAATCTCATTTCCTGCAAGATTTTAACTGCATCATGGAAATATGCCTCTTTGTATGAAGTTTCAACTGGATATGGAAAAACAAAAGAGCCTGGGAGCTGCCAGCATGGTCCTGACTGTGATGTTAGGAGGCAGGGAGTTTAAATTCTCGTGTAACCTTGTGTTTATTCTTTTACTGCAAAAGCAACCAAATATTTCTGTGAAGACGTAGATACCCCTTTTCTAAAAAAGCCACAGAGGCCTCTGATGTGACAGAATGCTTCCTACATGAAGTCTTTTTCTGCTGCTGTTTTCTGGAGTGCTTTTTTGAGTGTGTGGCCTTTGGGGCAAAAGGAAATGTCAAAAGTTCACATGTCAATAAAACTTCTCTTTTCCTTTCTGCATTAACTAAACATATAGAGTACCCTTGATGCAACTACGGTGCATTACTTTTTGTGGCTTAGAGGCATTAGTTCTTTGGCCTTTGGCTGTTAATTTGGAGTATTATTAGTCTTCTCTTTTGGCTGGGTCCAGCCTGCTGTTGCCAGACATAGTGGGTTGCAGGTTTCCTGTGAACAATTCTAGGAAAAATAGGAAAGACTACACATTGCCTCAGCTGGTAATGTAACAAAAGAAAACATAACATGATGGTAAAGCTTACTACTACTGTGTGCTGAGGACTGTCAGTTTTCTCTCCCCGGATGATGTTTTCTACATCCGTGCTTTTCTTGTGTGTATGTGTCAAGAGAGACTGTAAGGCTTCCTTATGAAGGGAAATGAGCATTTTAAGACTTGTTTCTGCAAATTTATTTTTGAGTTATGGACTGAGAGGATGCGCTGAATAGATGAGGCACTATAAAATGAAACTGAGACCTGCGTCACCACAAGAGTGACCCAGTCTCTTTGCTGGGTTAGCTGTCTCTGTTGTAACTACAGGAGTCTTTATATCTGAGTGTGATGGCATCCTGGTGGTGGTGCCTCCTGGCATGCCAGGGTGGTGAATTTTGGTAAGCGTTTCATAAAATTAGGAGGAAGGCATTCATTCTATTCTCTGAAGAGACAATCACCTGAAAGGCGGGATAGGAGATACAAGTGAAAAGCAAGTTGATTGAATTTTGACAAAATCATGGCAATCTCCACAATTTTTCTTTGATTTTTTCAGTTTTCAAATTTCGTAGATTTTGTGTATTAAGGTTAGAATTACAGAAGAAGAGGAAAGCTAGGAATATGGGAGAGTTGAAGGGAAGTTCTCAGTTCTAAAGCTTTGTTCTTTAGGTGAAACCTGCTGGGAAAAGCTCTCCAGCTAATTAAACAGCTGGTGAGAAATGCTGTTCCTCAGCAAATAAGAGATAAGCCATTTGCATATGTTTGACTTCTAAACTTATTTCAGGCTTGTGATTAGAGCAAGGCTATAGATCTTCAAAGCAACAGGCCATCACTTCTCACACTTGCCTTGGGTGTACTTGCTTCTACCATGGAGCCCTGAAAAACCTTTGCCAAGAATGGACTCATAGTGGTGAACTGAGTAACAGAATGTAGTCTTTGAAAAAAATAATTCAAAACCAAACATGATTGCCCTTCTCATACATTGCCTCAAAGTTATCATCTACAGCTTCATCACCTCCTTGAATAGATGAACCAAGGATAAAGGTTAAACATCTTATGAGCAAATACCTTTTAAGCTGATTAAACTAGAATTAAACAGATTTAAACAGATCTTACTACATCATGACCATTAACAGTAACCAGTTTTCTGTTTGGGTAAAATTTTTGTTTTGGCTTAGTAAATAGGTATTTAAAACCATATTTCTATATCTTATTCCTGTCTGACATATGGAGTGCAACTGTATTATTTACAAGAGTTACATGAGAATGTTTGCTTAACAGAATACATGTTAATATAGGTGTCTAGTTATCAACAATCTTCATCTAAGTGTGGATAGTAAAAGAAAGGCTCTGACAATTCTTATTTAACTGGTAATTTTTGCATTTTTAATTTAATGTCCAGTAACATTTTGACTGCTGCTTTATTGACTAGTTTATAATTCTTTATTAAATGTTGAGCTGAGAGCAGTGGTTACTCATTGCTGTCTCCAAAGCAGAGCCTCCTTACAGATTTTCCCACACTCTTCCTTTCCGTATATGGTGGTGGGGACTGCATTTTGAAATTTAAACTGTAGATGCTAGTAGCCTCTGCATATATCGGGTTGATCTGTTTTTCAAAAGATGGAGAGAAATAGTTAAAAAATGCAGTAGACCTGAGAATTGAGAAAGTCTGTAATGGACCCATAGTGCTTCTTAGCTGATGAACTTGGGCATTACTGTTTTTCAGTTGTTAAACTGCCTGTGTTTTGTAGAAAGAAAAAAATAATGTCATCTTGAGTATTTGCACATCTGCCTAATACGTGAATGATCAAAATATACTGCTGACTTTGCAACCCACTCCGATGTCTGTTTCAAAATTTCCAAAGAAAAAGTGCAGACAATGTTATCCCCAAACAGTTGCTATTTTTATGGTCTATAATGCTCCAGATTAAGATGATTTAAAATTCTTGGAAAAAGGTTTTAATTGTTGTGGCTTCTACAATAGTGATATTTATTGCATGATTTACTAGATTTGACTCTTAAAAGCTTTTAGAACCTTGCCAAAGCACCATGGAAAAAAAAGAAGAAGCTTTCTAACCATCTAAATACATCAGTGACAACTGACAACTATGGGTCAAAGAATAGAGGGACACCTGGGATCAATTATTAATGTCTGAATTTGATTTTAATCATCTTTGCATGTGAGTGTGGACTAATTTCTTTGTCTTCTGACAGATGCTTTCATTGGCTGCTAAACAACACTGTGCTGATTTATGAAAGGTCATAACAAATTATTGCGAAGAGGTTGCAAGATGTTTCTGCAGCTAATTGAATCAAAAATTATTTTCCCTCCTCAAGGTATAGCTGGGAAAGGTGTGTGAGATTTTAGCTTTAAAACACATATGAATATACTGTGTCCAGTAGTGTGCCTTGTGAAAATCTCCCTATTTCTCACTCGGCATACATGGTTTAGATGCCTTAACTGTGTACATGATGTTATGTGAATTGATGTGTGAGCCCAATAAAGGGATACAAAAGATTAAAGCAGAACTCACAAGGGCCAGAAGTCTTCCTGAGTGGTTGTGGATAGAACTACATTCAACAGGCATCGTTTAGCTCAGTATCTTCACCAGTATTTTTTAAAAATAGCCTAAGGAGACCAAACAGTGTATGCCAATGAGGTTGAATTATGAGGTATTTTCCTTTAAATTAATTCTGATATTTATGTCTCAAGAACAGAGAGTGTTGTGTGTGTCCCAACCTGTAGGGAGAAAAATGTGTTTTCTCTAGAGTTCTTGTAAGTAGCAAACATTTTTGTTTTCCTCCCAGTTATGCATGATGGATAACTCTTGCATATTTTGCTCCTTTCTCTAAAGACTCTCAATTTCCATCAATATATTTACTCAGTAAAAACAAACCAGGAAAATCCAGGAGAGTGAACTGCATGATTAACACCTGTCCATTTTTTTCCAAGTTGATATGGGTTACTAGTGAAGTACTATAAATTTAGTCTCATTAACTCAATTTCACTTCTGCTTTGTCCACACACACAGAAGAAGGAAATGTAGATGGAGGCTTAAGAAATTTTTACAACGGTCTGAAATAATCACAGTCTGTTTGCAAAGTACCATAGTCACTATCTAAAATACCCATCCTGTTTCAGAAATCAGTACATAAATACCTTTCTTTTGTTTCCTGGTAGTAAGTGCTCAGCAGCTCCTACTAAATTATTTTTCATATAGCTTTTCTGTTTCATTTAAAAAATATTTGCTGGCTCAAGTAAATTAGGAATGAGTTGTTGATTTTCTTCACCATATTTACTATCTTAAAATATTTCCTTAAGAGCTTCTGTAAAGGATTATATGAATTATTTCAAATTTTCCTTTTGCAATTTTCTAAAACATATTGTTTATTTTCCTCAGCAGGCAAAGTTCAGTTCTTTACCTTGCACTAAAGTAAAGTGTAAGGCATTGATGTGATATTGTATTTTTCAATAGTAATTGTGCCAAGTATAGGAAGGAGAGACAGAAACCTCCTCAATCTGAATTCACCAACCGGAAAATGAACTGTTTCTGAATAGCTCTGATGGAGAAACAATCCTTAAAAATGGAAAATAGTCTTTGTTCTTTTATTGCATTTAGTTTACAAGATGAACAAGAACCAACAGGGCAAATAGCAATTCTTAAGTGATTCCATTTGCTTTATGTTTATAGTTCCACAAAAAAATACAAATCCCTTCCTTTGGGAGGATTTATATAACCTCTTACTATCCCTAGAGCAGCTATATTATACAGGATCTTACCCTTTCTTGGCAAAATTTACTGTGCCTTAGTCCAACAATAAAACAAAGGGTAAAAGTAAAAAGAGCAATTTCTAGAGAATTTGATTCTCAGTTAATAAAGTCTTATTCTAAAAAACCCCTCTAAAGTTTAGAACTCCTACTCCAAAATCATAACTCAAAAGTCATGTTAGATACCAATTTCCACTGTTGATCCATATTTTCCATTTATTCGACCCAAAGTTACTTATGAATTCAGGGTTTTATTCTTAAGTTATGCATTATATTGTTATTATTTATAAAATTGCATGAATTCCACTATTTTGGGACTTTTTAATAGGCAGCACCTGATGTATGGTGTAAAATCCTGGCAAGCCTCCTTTGACTTACCGAGCAGGGTCTCAGTTTTGAGGTGCTAGGTCTGGCCAGATTCTCTTGCTGAAACAACTTCACAGGTGCTGTGTGGGATGAGCGCCCACCCTGCTTAAAGGAGACCTGGAGGACGGAAGGCCCAGTAATGGTGATCGGCCCCAAGCAAAGCAAAGGTGATGCAAAAAGCCATGGGTGTAGGGGGTGTGGCTGACCTCTCCCTTTCAGGCTGTGACCTTTGTATGGATGCGTAGCCTTGAGGAATTGATGGAGCCCTTTCTGCTGTAGCTCAGCGTGCTGGAAACAGCATTATTTCTTTAGCATCGATCACAACTGAAGCTGGCCAGGAGGCTGGTGGTTTTTCTTAGGTGCACATCTTATAGCTGTCATCCATCTGTGTGATACCTTAAGACAAGATAACTCCGTGTAGAACATAACCATAAACCTCTCCCAAGATGAGTGGGCAGCAGTATAGTTTATGAGCACCATATGTGAGTGGTGCTCTGTGATATGTGTCATCTGCCTGGGGTTTGAGGGCTGTGTGAGCTGGTGCTATGTATCGATTTGAAATCCATCACTTTTGAAACATTTCTGAGGCTGTGAGGGTGAAAAAGCATTGATGTCAACAGTTTTACTCCTGTAAGTATCATGTTCTTTGTACTGATGCCTATTAAATGCTCTCACTCTTCTGAAACACTCCTGCTCCCTCCCCGAGGGAGAAATAACCTGAATTTGATGAACCAGTCGGCATGTTACTGTTAGGAAATTGTTGCATCCCAGTTACAGAGCAGGTTCCTTGAATTCCAAATTTGTCACATTCAGGATCTTATAATAGGCAAAAAGAACTCACCTTCTATTCAAAGACAAGAATTTATCATTAGTATAATTCAAATCTTAATTGTCCAGACAAAGGGTTATTATTTTACAATAATACTGGCACTTCTACATCCAAGTAAATGCAGATAAAATGAGACATACACATTTTCTAGTATGCATAGAATCATATAAGTTCTATGTACCTATTTTTCTTAACTTGGAATTTCCACTGACACTCTGGGTCTGGAGGTCAACGTGTTCAATCTTGGCGTAAGGGGAAGTTTCTGGTGAGTTGTCTGCATCCTGAGTATTCCAAACACATCTTTGGGAGAAACCTTTCCCCTTTCACTTTAGTATCTGCTTGTAGGTATTTTGCATGGTCTGCACCTATCTCACTCTTCACAGGTTTGTAGCTCCACATAGCCTTTGAATTTATTCTATATGGTGTTTTTGACACGTTTGACGCTTGTTCTTTGCTCTCTTGGTAACCCCTGTCTGGTTTCACCCAGCTCCCAAGGACTCATCCCTCTCCTGTCTAGTCACGGACCACTGGTTGCCAGTAGCTTCATAGCCCTGGGACCTCCAGGGTCATCCTGAGCCCATAACAACAAGGCTAAACTTCTGTCCTATGCCCTCCATGTTGCTTTCTTGTTTAGGATGCCAAGCAGTTCTCATTATTGCCATTTACTACCTGAAAAGGAGCCTCATGCCATGCAGTTTAGCAAAGCCAAGCTGAGGGCTAAAGGTAAAGCCAGAGCAGGTGACAGTCACCTAAGAGTTGTTAGATAATTACAACTAAATTACTACTTACAGCTAAACAAGCACAACTGCTGAGAGCTCCACCAGAGCCTAGTGCAAAACCAAGGGTAACACCTGGCTGGGTACATGCAACACCAGTATTGTATTTACTGCTCAATTTACTGGCCTGAGGTAGAAAGCTGTAACTTGACAGAAGCCGTGGTGTTGGGGATTACTGAGAGGGAAAGCTGAGCAAGGAGAAGTGTGCAGATGGTTCAGCGTGTGAGGGGTGAGCATGGCATGAGGAAAGAAATGAGGTAGTGGTATAAGCTCAGTTTGCTTTTGTGTATCTTCAGATGTGAAAGTGTAAGGATGTGAGGCTCATATCAGTGCAGAAGATTTTCTGGTATGAAAAGTTTTAGAAAACACAGTGTTTGGTATGTCTCTGTTACAGGATTGTGGTTTAGCAGGGTATAGACCAAGTACTAAAGAACAGCCAGTTTCAGAAGTTTTTCAAGACTGTCTTCAGCATGCCTTGCTGCCACCCAGTGCTTCTTAGAGTGCCTTCTCTTTGTGTATTCTGTAGGAGACAAGAGCAGGTCTGTGATCTGCTGAGATTTCCTCCCATCTTGGGGAGGAGAGTGGTCCCCATGAGTCCTGTTCCACTAGTTGGACCAAAAAGTGTGCTTTGCTTAAGTGAAGTACTTTAGCCAAAGGAATCACCAAGGGGAAAAGTGAGGCTTTCAAAAGCACTGCAATATTATTGATTTTTTTCCCATTTTATTATATTTTGAACAAAATACTGATTTCATGGAAAATTTGATTTATATTTAGAGCAAAACTTCTCCTTGAAGTAGCTTGTCCACCATCTCTCTTGAGGAGAAAAGTCTGAAAATTAGCTGACCATGTTGGTTAGGGAAATCTCTTCAGCAATGTTTCCACTGGTTTAATCAATCTGGTTTTCAGCACAGCTTCAGCCAGAATGTGGTTAGCCTGCAGTTTCTGCAGCTGCTGTTTGAGAATAGTAATAGGAAAGGATTTTCAGTATTTTGAAGACCAATTCGATAGTTTGGAGACCAGGCTAAAAGTCCCTGTTCTGCTGCAGTTTTCCAAAGTGCCTCATCTCCCTCTCTCTAAAATATGTGAGCAACAATACTTTTTGTTGTTAACAACCAATGTTTTGTGAGTAAAAATAAAGTTATTAAATATGCTGAAAATTTCAATGGGAGAAAAAAATCACAAAATATATTTGATTGGATTTTTTTTATTATTATTATTTTATTTTCTGTGACAACATCCCACACAAATTTTTATTAACTTAGCAGTGTTTCTTCTTCTTTTTTTTTTTTCCTTTTTTTTTGTCTTTGGTGGGTTCCCGAGCATCNTTTTTTTGCCCCTCAACCAATCATTTCATTATTACAGTTATGATCAAACTTGGACCAACTACGAAGAACCTATTAGGACACTGATGTTATAAAAATTTCAGAAACCCAGGACCTGGAATTCATTGCCACTAAATTACAACCCTTTCAAGAAATACTTTGAGAAACATGGGAACCGATGAGACTGCTCTTTAATGAATAAAATCAAAGATGATGAGTTCTATAGGCAGTATTGCTCTAGTTGTCAGTAATTAGCTTCAGATGAGATTGTTGTCTTTAATGTTTCTTGACTATTCTTGGATGAGTTGGAACATACGATGAAAGTGTAATTACAGTCTTTGATATTTTGGTGGATGTCTCAATGCATCCTGGAAGTACTCCAACAGGTTGTTTGGCCAAGTGGTTTGTGGGGTAGCTAGTCCTATACAAATAAATAAAGAAAGAGAAAACTCTTTAATTGTTCATGCAATAAATGGTTTCCTCACATACATTTTATGATGTGGTATTTTAAGTGCATCTAAGCAAAAGTCAATCTAATGAAAGAACAAATGCTCTTTGTCTTTTATGTGGATTGTGTTTCTTGTATGTTTATTGTGTTTTTTCAAAGTTCAGGCTTTTTAATGCTAATTATTAAAACAATGAGTTCAGTGTGTCTGGAGTGGGGGAAAATAAGGAGTTTAAAGAATATAGTCTGTGCAAGGGGATTCTGATAGGATGCGTGTTGGTTTTGTGCTGGTGTAGGTACTGCCCCTCAGATTACATCTGTGCAATTGTCAATCAGGGCATTAATATTTCTTTTTTAAAAAAGATGTGTAATTTCAGACTGATTTTTTAAAGTTTAGTGAAACAGCAATTCTAAAATAAGGTTTTGAATTTAAAGGCACTCATCATTTGAGATTTTTCTGTCAGATTTACATTTGGTAAGGCTTCAAGTAGAATGTAAATTTGGAAGTGTGGAGTAGGCCTAGTAAGATGTAGAAAGAGAAAAAAATATTTTAGAAACTGGGAAAAACAGTGACAGATAGAAACACAAGTGGCTATATATCTGTTGGTATCAGGCGGAAAGGAGCAGGCAGAATTATCTCAGAGAGTCTTCTGGAGTAGGTCTAAGAAGGCAGGGAAGAGATAAGGAACATGTCCCTGGGTGAGCTACCTTAGAACAGCATCAGAATAGCTGGGAGGTATATGTCCCCACTAAAACACCAGGTGGGCAACCATCTCCTTATTGTGAAGGACGACTTCAGCTCTTTGTGGGCCAGCAGATGAAGATCTGGATTTCATGGGTATCCTTCCTGCTATACCAGGTAATATCCAAAAAAGCATGCTTTGCATGTTGCTGTAGCCTTGTCTTCTGCACCTTTCCCTGCTTCTCACCTTACTGAACAAATAGTCAAATGCTGAACTAATGTATTTAATCAGGTTCATGAAATGAGAATTTCTGCTCCTTATTACAATAGGCAACTTTGTGATAAATCCCTTGACAATGGAGTTAGTATTAGAGAATCATGGTATGGGTTGGAAAGCACTTTAAAGATTATCTAGTTCTAACACCCCTGCCATGGCTATGGACATGTTCTACTAGACTGGGTTCCTCAAAGGCCCATCCAAACTGGCCTTGAACACTTCCAGCCAGGGATGAGGCATCCCCAGCTTCTCTGGGCAACCTGTTCCTGTGTCTCACCACCCTCAAAGTAAAGAATTTCTTCCCATTAGCTAATCTAAATTTATTTTCTTTCAGTTTAAAGCCATTCACCCTTTGTGTCCTAACACTACATGCACTGGTAAATAGTTCCTTTCCAACTCTTTTGTAGAACCCTTGTGACGAGTTAACTCTGGCTGGATGTCAGGTGCCCACCAAAGCCACTCCCTCTTCCCTCCTCAACTGGACAGGGAAGAGAAAATATAACGAAGGGCTCATGGGTTAAGAACAGGGAGAGATCACTCACCAATTACCATCGTGGGCAAAACAGACTTGACATAGGATTTGATGTGGTCTTAAGCTCAGCATGTGAGGGAGTCTCTCAGTATTAACAAGCAGAATGACCATCTGTATGAAACTGTGGCTTTAGTCTAATGAATTACCTGTATATTCAAACTATACCTGGTTAATTAAACTTATCAGCCTTAAGTAAAATAAATTAAAGCTATAACTCCACTCCCTGCCTTTAGGTGAAAACCCATGGCCTTCTCCTTCTGTTCCTTCTCCTACCTACTTTACCACTTATTAGTTAAGTTTTGAATACAATATTTTGGAAAATCTAGGTACAGTAACTGAAAAGTTCTGAAATTAATTTTCTTTGGGATTGTCTTCCTTAGCTATTTCAAATTATCGTCATCTCAAGCATATTCCAGATCTGACTTTTTTTCTGTAGGTGACTGATGAATGTAAAAACATTCTGGTGAGATGCAGAGGAAAGAATTAAGGAGAGCAATCTACAAGTCAATTTTGTCTGTAGAAACTGCATCACTGAAATATATATCAAACGTCATTTGTATGTGAAAAAGCTCGCAAAGATCTATAAAACTTCTGTGGTGTGATTTTTAAGCACTGCATTTCATTCAGCATGGGGAGTGAAGTGAACAAAGAAATTAATAGTTGTAACATTTTTGCAACATTTCAGTTAATGAAAATAGGAACCCTTTTTATATACAGTTTGGCTTAGTATGCTTATTGGATCTTTTGTTAAACGGGATTGTCTAATTGAGGATAAATGTGTGTTACTGTATTTCTATTTGCTCATAATATTACTCTTTCCATACACATGACACTAGTTGTTTGAGGACACAAGTGCTATGAACAAGACACCTCAAATCTCAAATTAGTAATACAATCCAAGAGACAATGCAATTTAAAAGACGATGTCTTAACTGAACACTTACATTATAAATAATAATTGAATTCATCAGGAAAAAAAAGAATCTTAGAGTAGGTGCGTGCATCGAGGTTACATTTGCCTTTTTATGGGACTGGGAGGGGTCTCATAAATGACTAACTGTATTCTATCAGCAATATATTTGGTAGTATCTGTGCTGGATGACTTTTATTTTTCTTGTCTCTTGGTCTGGAAAACGATAAATTATGCACCCTCTGGTATGAATTCTATTTGTGTGTATTTGGCATAACACAAGAATCTTAGAAATGAGTGAACATTTCTCTCACATCTGGAACATGTCTAAATTATCACCAATAACGTTCTCACTACAAATGGCTGAACAAGACGGTAAGGCGCTGTGTCAAATTTAGTCTAAATCCTTCTGCCATTAAATAAACAACAGCCAAAAAGCTGAAGTTACTGAAGTTCCTAAAGTTCTGTTTAAAAACAAAGCAACCAACAAATTCAGAATAATGGCTAGATTTTTGTTATGAGATGGCTTGATATTAAATTGGTTTCAAGAAAGCCTTATCCACCTTGCTTAAGCCCATACATAACAGATTATGTGTTCTATAATAGCAGCAGCATTTATACTCTGGTATGTATTCTGCTGAAAGGTGCCTGAGATCTGATGGCTGCGCTTAGTTGAAGTCATTCAGCCCATGAACTTACTTAGCATCTGAAAAATATTCCCCTCTCGAGACGCAGAGCCCATGCCTGCCGAGCATTTCCCTGCCCTGGGAGCAGGTGGCCAGCACATTGGTGCAAAATGTCCAGCCACGCTGCTGGCTTCAATTAGGGTCCATTCAAAGCCGACTCATCTGTTGCCATGGAGCTCTTGTCAACCTGGCTGCTTTCAACCCAGAAGTGTTAATGTGTATTTACCGCAGCGCGGTTGTCAGCCATTCACACCAACACCCTCGTGGCAAAGATTTGCTCCATAGGGTTAGCAGTGCTGCTGAGGGGATGGGACTGCCTCTTGAAACCTGCAAAAACCGAGCACCACGGTTTAGTTTTGTGCATCTGCTCCTTTTATTTTCCGTGAACTGAGTAACAATTTACCACCCAAAGAGATGAAGGGGTATATCCCATGCCTGTTGTGTTTGGATACCAGCAGAAAGATGAGATGGTCTGTGGTGAAGTCTTGTGGTTTAGAAAACTGTACTGCCTATTTTATTTTTCCAGCAGGGTAAATCAAAGAAATAAATAGAAAATAAGTGATTTTTTTTAAACTTTATTCTTCATAACCAAGATTTTACTCAAAGTATTTCATGAGTATGCTCTCACAGTATGCCATCCATCCCATCCCCTGTGTGGTTTTTTGCTCTGTCCCATTTTTAAGGAGCAGAGAAATTGGGGGCCAGTTGATTTTGTGGACCTTAAAACATTCTCTGGAAGCCTTTTTACTTCTGCTAGCACCCCTTCTTTCTCGTGTAGATTCATCACAGCTGTTTGTGGCACAGCATCAGCTGCTACTCAGACCCTGTAGTTGAAAGTATGTCCTTCTCTAGCTCAAAGGCAAATTAATGCATCAACTTAATTCTTATGGGATTGAGGAGCTTGATTACTGTTCTCCTGCCACAGAGGTGATTTAATATCTTTTGGGTCTGTGTGGACCAAGGTTGATGGAAGGTCATATCCCAGCTCACTGAGAAACATGCAAGTTTTCACTTTGTTTTTTTTCCCAGTTTAGGCTCTGGTGACACTGATGCAATCCTCACCTTTTATTTCCCTTTCCTGTTCCCCGCTTCTGGCTCTTGTAGCTTTGTCTAGACTGCAGATATGGATGGTGTGGGAATAACGGGCAAGTGTGCATGTGTGTGCATGCACACACACATTTTTTTGTCCTATAAACTTTGTGTTACCTGTGTGAAGTACTCCTGCCTGAACGAACAGCTTTAAATCAAAACAGGCTGTGAGAGGGAAACAACAGGAAATGAAAAGAATGGCTAAGATGAGGCATTCAGCTGCATCAACTGGTTTAATAAAAGTGTCGCTGGTACCTCTCTTCATATGTGTCTTGCCTCGCTCATCAGAGCTGGAGCAATGTGGCAGCTACAAACCCATTAAATGGATTAAGGAGAGAGAGTTGCACAGTGAAAGAAATGTTACCTGAGCAAGTATCCCCACCTTCTTAACCTCTGAGAAACACCGCAGTCCTTAGCTGCCTGCTGTGCCTTTATGCCCAGATGTCATTTTTGCTTCTGCATTAAGTGCTCATCATGGAATTGAGAGGGAGGCACTTACTACAGGCAAAGTGAAAGGACTTTTGGGCCATCACTGTATGCTCTGTACTGCTGCAGGGTTAGTAGAGAGTGCAGGCATTGGCCTATTGATGCACCAGGTTTATTCATCTGCTGAAAGAAATCAGCAGTGTTTCTGCCAGCTTCGAGGGTCTGCCTGTAGCCCTGGTTTCATTTCTATGACACCTTTCCTTTACTGGCTCCATGAGAAACAGAATTCAGATCATTTTTGTCTTGTTAGATCATTTGCACACATAGAAAATATTGCCTTCTCATTGTTTTGTTCGATTCATGTCTGCCATTGTTACGTCCCCATAAGTCTGGGTCTCTCAGAAATACAGAGGGTGAGATAAACTAGTGATTCCCAATTAAACAAACAAGCCATTTTCAAACCCAGAATTTTTAGCCATTTGTACTGACGTTATGGCATGAACTTCAAATATACTTTCACAGGAGCATAAAACTTTCTTAAGCCTCTGCATTTCTGCTGCAAAGGAAAAATGCATTTCTTCAGCTGGCTTTGTCTTCTGCATTGTGTGCAAGGGTGGGAAAACCCAAATGCTGCTAACACAAAACATTCCCTGTGCACTCACTTGTTCCCCTGGCAGCAGGATGAGAGAGGGAATGAATTGCATATGACTGGCCTTAGTCAAACTGGTTACTGTGTCCTACTGGAAGGTACATGGATCTGAAGAGGCCATTACAGACCTCCTCACAGAGCAGGGCTGCTCTTCCAAAAATACAGGGAGCTCTCTCTGCCTCATTTAAGGGAAACAGCATTAGAACTAAACTAGTAACTGCAGAGTAATTAGCACTAATAGACAAAACTAGAAATGTTTGTAAGTCTAACTAGGTGCTACTTCTGGGTTTCCCTTAGTCTCCTTCTATACCACCTCTCCTGTTCTCACAGTAGAGCAGCTCTCTTTCTAGAGACTCTTCATTGTTTTTCTTTAGCTTGCCTTGCTCTTTGGGTCTGCTTCATCCCAATGTAAATCATTATTGTTTAACTGCCCTCTCGGGTTTTCTGCAGAGCTCTGCTTTGTCCAGAGCCATTTTTACTCTGTAGAATGCCTTGCAGAGTGGGGTCCTCTCTCGTGGTGGGGCTCCAGGGCTCAGTGGTAATGAAAATCATAAAGGCATGATACTTCATCATCATTTACTTTTATGTTTCTGTCAATAATAGAGTTGTGTAATGAGTGAAAAAGTAGACCAATTTCCATGTTTTGATACTCTGATTCTAGGTTTTAACAATTAACTGCCGAAAGAGCTGTATTAATTCAGGTTACGGGGAAACCACCTCGCTGGCAATGTGATCAGACTAAAAGAAGCCAACCTAACGACACCCAGCTGCTCCACAAAAATCATTGGATGAGCTGGGTATGAATATAAACTTTTCTTCCATCTTAATTAGCCGGTGACTAAATATATTCTTCGGTGATCTTCCTTATTACGTGGTTATGTAAAAATTCCTGGAGCTGCAAAAGCTTTTTCCCTTGGTCAAGGAATAAATCCTGTCTAAGCATGGCATTATCATGCTGTAGGAGTGGCTGTCAGGCTGCACTCTTTACCGTGGTATGGTTGACTTGCAACTGCTCAGTGTTGTAAAACCAGCTCTTTGCTTTGCTTTGGCCAGGTGAGATGAGAGGTTTCTGGCTGTCTTTTCTTCCCAAAGTGCCCTAGATTAGGTGTGGTGAATTATATTAGTAGTAAATCTAACCCAACCTTTTAAAAGTCATTATATTGTGGGATTTGGGGTTGGTTTTTTTTTTTTGGTGAAATGACCACATTGGTGTTTGTTGTCATCTTTCAGGCTACAGTGTCTTATAGTAATGTAAGCTTGATATCCTTCAGCAGTTACATCTAAAACCTAAACTTAGTTCAGAGCACGTGGAACAAAAGGTAATTAGATTTTAATTGCAGAGCTTTTCAGTTTTGTGTAAGTACTACCACTCAGTATTTGCTGCCCTGTAGGTGGTATTTAGATTTTTAAGCACCTGATCTAGAATATCTTATTAGTCAGAGATCTAAAAGTAATTCAAATTTACTTCTAGTATTTCAAAATCTCTTAATCTCTGTGGCACTGCAATCTGGAGGACTTTTATTTTAAAGTTCATTTATATATATTATCTGGGTTAAAACACTCTTTGTTTTAGATAACCAGGAAAATGTATGAACATATTTGTGACTTCAAAGAATGCATTATTTAGCCACGTATTTCCATCATTCCGCACTGGCATCCCTCAAATCCCCCAAAAAACATCATTTAGAGATTAGTGACCATTGACTCACAAAATCTTTGTTCTTGTTACTGCTTAAACTGTCAGGGCTTATATTGAAACCGTGTATTTGCTCATTTGGGCTAAGTCTCAAAAAGTACTTTTTTGTAGTCATGGTTCTTTTTTTAAAATAAGGAAAAAATATTAAGAGTTTGCTCAGATGCAATATAGAAAAACAATTTATGTTATTGTATGGCTTCTTCATCAGTTTGGGCATCTAAATTTGCTACCATCTAAGCAAAGTCTCGTATGACACAAGACTGCAAAACCAAATTCCGCATATCTGGTCTAGATAGATATACTACGACTGAAACACAGTGACCTTCTAAAGAAATGGAAGAGGATAGAATGTGAAGGTCAAAAAAAAAGGAAAAAAGCTTACGTTTTCTTAAGGCTTGACAGGAAAACCTTCCCTAAGCCAAAGATGTAGAATGACAGAAAAGTGATGAAAGTAGGGCTGAGTTGTGGGTTTGTCCCTAGCCATGCTAGCTGGATATGAAAAGGACTGAGAGAACGTGAAGAGATCCTGGTAGGCTTCCTGAAGTTGCACAGTTTTCTTCTCAGCAGGACATTACCCGTTTTTAGCTGGACTCTCACTACATAGTCCTTTTTTTTTTTTTTAATGTTGAGATGGTGAAATATTGGAACAGGTCCAGAGTCGCTGTGAGGGCCACATCCCTCAAAGTGTTCAAGATCAGGTTGGATGGGGCTCTCAGCAACCTGACCTAGTAAAAGATGTCCCTGTCCATGGGATATTGCTGCCTCCATAAATGCAGACACAGGTAAACACAAGGCACCAGCTTCTTCAGGAGCCTGCTCTGCAGAGCATCTATCTCTGAATGTGTGTCTTTTCCCCGATTTTCTTTGAGAAGCTGCTCTCAGCAGCCTGCAGGTGATGTGGATAGATGAGGCCCTCATTGCACCCATCCAGCTGTTTTGGCTGGGTGTGCCGACACAGCCCCAGCCTGCTGGACCTGGAGGAGTGGTGTTCACATGGAGTGAGAGGAAAGCTTACACCTC
>WEKY01014653.1:5647-40707 GCA_013390045.1 Picathartes gymnocephalus
GGCCGGGGCAGGGCAGCCGTGAGCGCGGCCGCGGGGCTGGGCCGGGCCGGGGCAGCCGTGAGCGCGGCCGCGGGCTCCGCTCAGTCCGGGGCGAGGACGGGGGTGTTGCTTTTACCCCTTGGCATGAAAAACTATGGAATTGAGGGAAGATTTTGTTGCTGGAGATGAAAACTGTTCCCAGAGAAAAGGACGGCAAAGCTGGGCAGGAGGCTGAGGTTTTTCGTTTATGATTTGTTTCTAGAAAGATTCGTGTAATGATCAAAATTCAGGTAGGATAATGACAAAAAAACCCCCCAAAAAGCAAAAAAACCCACCAAACAAACAAACCCACCACCACCAAAAAACAAAAACAAAACAACAAACAAAAACCAACCAACCAAACAAAAACCACAAAACAAAACAAAAAACCCCCAAACCACCAACAACAAAACCAACCAAACTAACCAACCTTAATTTTAGACTGGAGTTGCTGAAAACCTCAAATCAGATACTCGACAGCAAATTCTACTTGTGGAATCGTTTAAAGCCAGACCAGCTGGTAGGTTTTAGGAGGTAATGGCAGTGGGCTAAGAGTAAAGTCAGGTGTCAGGGCATGGGGTGATTGTTTCTGGAACAGACTGGTGTTAATTTGCAGTCCGACAGCTGAATTTTATCTCACCAGATTAGAAAATGCATCTTTATCTACATCAGTTTATCATCATCTAAAGGTAATTCCTTCTTTTGAAAGTGTAATATGGAGTTTTGTGAGATAAGTTTTGTCAGTCAGATGGAAGGTGTGTGTGAGAGAACACACGTGGTGAAGTTTGTCCTCAGAAGGAACAAACCTCTCCTTCAGCCAGCAATGAGAACTCGGGTGAGGTGTGAGACTCAGCTGGTGATTGAGGAATCTACAAGCTGAGGTTTATCAAGATAACCATGAGGCCTGAAAATGCAGAGGAATTTTTTCCGTATTTCAGTTAAAAAAAAAAACCAAAAAACAAAAACAAAAAAAGGACAAAGCTTTTTCTAACGTGGGGGTTGTACACTGGAAGATAACAGACTTTGAGAGATGCTTGTGTTCAGAGCAGCAAAGAAGCTGCCAAAATTAAAAAGTGCATCTTACGTTAAGCCAAAAGAGCTTTTTACTGAGAATCAAAGCTGCTGAGGGTTATTAACTGTTAAAATCTGTTGAAATTTGCATATAATACCAATTTTCTTAATCTAATTCCCATCTCACATCAGAGTTATGTTAAGGAGATAAAGTAGAGACTTCGCAGCTTGATAACTGCTTCCACACAGGAAGGAGAGTAAACACCTGCAATGAAAAGTTATTATTGCCCTGTCCTTTTGTTATAGTCTACCAAAATCCACAGAAATGGGTTTAATTTTGCTCTCTGTCACACCAGTAACTACAAAGAGACTTGGCTTCTCTGTTCACATGTGGCAAAGATTAGATTTGTGCTGCCAACCCTACATGTTGGGCTTAAGGAACTAATTGTGTATTTCAGCTTTCATCAAAATAAAAACTCTTCTGAGTTGGTGTGCTTTTCCCATGTTGTTGGACAGTGTCTGGGGAGACCCTGCATTGCCAAAAAAGAGACTGGTGGTGTCTGAGGATGTCTAAACTACCTGCTCTTGCCTCCCAAGTCTGTTTGGGGACACCAATCTGTCTGAATTCCAAAGCCCCCAGGTTGTGTGCTCTTGCAGGCACTATCAACAGGCTTCAAAGTTCACTGTCCTGGTATATGCCTTTTTGACATAGAGTTAAAGAAGGCTTCTTTTTAAAACTTCTCATGATGGAGCTCCTTCATTTCATGAGGTTGCCAGATTGATGGAGTGCATTTTTATTGGATTTTTGAACACCACTTAAAATTTCTGACATCCTTTTGAGTGCAGAACTTAAATGCTGTCTCATCTGAAGGAGAGCGTGAGCTCTGGAAAGTCAAGATCTTGATAACAGCCAATCTTTTATAAACCTGGCAATGTCCAGTAAACACAAAAGTAACTAAATCAGGCATTCCTGCAATTCAGATTTTTTTCTAAAAGGCAGCTAATGAGAATCCTTGATGATCTTCATGAGACCTATTTGCACAGTATCCCAGAGTAATGACCGTTACTGCAAAATGTGTGTGTATATATTTGATATAATGGGAAGTGCCAGTAACCTGATACATTGAGCTGCTGTGAAGGCTGATGATGTTTTGCTGGAAAAGTTGAGGAATATATGCAAAAAACCGACCTGGTGTTGATATTCATGTAACAACCTTCACAAGCAGGTGATAAATTGCATTTTCATGCCCTCCTCACCTGCACTTTAGTGTTTTTCCCTCCCAGTTCCTTCTGACTCTCGAAATCTCTGACTGGCTTCAAGCAGCCCCTGTATTATTTTACACAAAATCATGTAAAGTTTTTGAGGTTTTTTCTCCATTTGGCCTAAACAAGGAATTTTTCTTGCCTGAGATCTTCTCTCATTTGGGTGCAACATGAGCAGTATTGTTTCCATACAAGCTGAAAATCAAGAAGCAGAAAAGTGTCAGGAACATCCGATTGCTTTCTGTTCTTTGAGATACATAACCAGAAAATTGAGACTGTTTTTCTAAATTTTTATTCTGTATTATAACTAACTCTTAAAATACCCTAGACTCTTCCCTGCAGAGCTTTTTGGGGAAAATCGCTTTCAGGTTCAGAAAGTTATATAAATTTTTCTTTTCTGACATGTTTATGGCAGAGAACAATACTTTACAGGGCAGGGAAGGAAGTGAAAGTCTCTGTAGATCATTTATTTTAGCATTATTCTAGGAAGCAGCTTATGTGGGCTCAATACACAAAAATCAAACTGCAAACCTGCTAATTCTGCTTGTGAAAAGTGATTATGGTAAAGGAGTGTTTAGTCAATACAACTACAGGTGACAAGGTTCCAGCCATCTGGGCGCATGCCTGAGCTTTGTCTCATTTTCTTCCAAGGCAGTTCCAAGGTAGCAATCCATGGGACTTCTCTTTTTGGAGAGCACTGTGCACAGAACTAGTACACAAGCTGGGTTTGTGACCAGTGCCTGCTGCAGATTGAGGGACCTCCCAGCCAAGCTGTAGCAGCTGGGTGGCCACTTGCCAAGGTCGTGATGATTTGTGCAGACTTTGGAAGCAGTTGTTGTAAATGAAAGATCCCTCAGGGGAGCTTCAGATCCTAATTCGTAGCCCATTTCTCTGCAAGAGGGTAAAATGCAGCTAGAATGTTGTTGTACACTACTTTTTCAGGTCTAAGATGAGTAGGGGATAATTCTATAAGCTTGCTACTCACTCCTGAGAGAAATAGGAGAGAAATACAGGCATGGTGTTTGGTGTGATATGATTCAGAGGGTCCCTGCAAATTAGTTGTCTATGTACACCCAGAAATTGCTTGAGGCTGCATCTGTCATATATTTAGGCTTAATTTTCTGGTTTGTTTTCTTTTTTTTTTAGGTTCCTTTTGCAGAGGCCAGTAAGGACTTGATGATATGAATCCAGATATTTCCAGGTATGATGTAGCAGATGGGCATTTGGAGCTCAGTGGAGGTACAGTTCCATTAGCTTGAGCTGCGTTTCTGTAGAGAGCGGTGCCATCTTTGCCAGGTCCAGGCCACTTGTCATTTCCCCTTACACCTTGCATTAAGCCTGCACAAATTATTTTGAAGCCAGGAAGTGAATTGCACTGAGGAACTGGCATGGGGTAAACTCACCCCCAAGTAAAACTAAAAAAAGTTTGTTTTAAACCCAAATCGTTTTTCTCAAGCTGGTTCTCTGTGAAGCTTCACAAATTCCTGTATTGAGCATGGCAGGGTAGTGGCAGTGAAGTGGGAGAGCTGGCCAGAAGTGGGTGGAGGCCAGGGTCCAGCCTTTGATAACTCTGTTGGTTTACACTGGCTCCCAGTTGTAAGGAAACACACTCAGCAGGGGAGTCTTCATGCTGGAAAGAGCAGCAGTTTCATTTTAAGGACTGCAGTGGATCTCTCCACCCACTGATACAACCCTAAAGGAAACACATCTGTTTCTTTTCCCACTGTGGTCCTCCAGTCTTAGGCTTTGTTCTGATGAAAGCAAATTAGAAGAAAGGAGATTATAGAATGTCAAAGAACTAACATGCACAAGTCAGAACATGTTGATTTTCCATACTGTAGAGTAGAAGTGACATGTACTTGTTCTCTGAAATGCTGAAAACGGAGTAATTTTCTCACAGCATTATCTGAAAAAATCACATTTGTTTACTAAATTTAGACTCATTGGATGTATGCAGACATTAGTATGACATAACAGTAAAATCCAATGAGGGTGCAGTTGAACTGAGGTGCATGCAGTTTTGAACTGACTCCACTTTAGCTGTGAATTTAGAGCCTGTTGATAAGAGAAAAGGTGTCATGAGATTTCTGGAGTCACAATTTTTTATTGTGCTCTGTGTTTTATATCCTGCTTGTATTTCTAATGTCTGTTCCAGGTCTCTTCCCTGTAGGAGAAAAGCTACACTTTCATGTAATGGAAAAGGAGAAGTCAAAAATCTTACTTAAAAATAGATTGCTCTTTAGAAAGCCAAAATCTTGTAATTATTTCTTACTAGTAAAATTAATTATCCTTGTTCTAGTTAATATTAATTAATTGAACACTTCAATGGAGTATGTTGCACGTGTAGAGTTTGCACATTTCCAGCACTGTTTCCTTGCAGTGCCACACACTGCAGGTTCTGTTGTAAAAGCTGCAGCTTATGGAGTTCCTAGACCCGGAGTACATCTGATAGGAGGTGTACAGGAACCTCTGCCAGGAGGATGGACATCCCTGGCATGCCCAGTGCAGCCTCTGGTTCTGGATCAGTTCCAGGAGCTGTTACCCAGCCCAGACTGGGGTCTGCTGTGAAGCTGCCATGAAGGGCTGAGGGTGCAGAGCATTGTTCTCCCCTGGATGCATCCTGACACCACAGGTGTAGGCAGAGCTCTTCTCCCTGGGCCTTCTGTGTCCTTATGGTGTGACTCAGTGCTCCTGGTCTAACACACTGACCTGCCTGTAGGGTGTTTTCCACCTTAACTCCATGTCTGCATTCCGTGCCCTTAGCCACCCTCCTCATTTGAATAAAGGTTTGCATTTTATTGTGGGTCTCTGCTACATGCATGTATTCACTTTTAGTATATCTTTATTGAAGGTTTAATTCTGCTGGCACTCTATGGCAGGTTCTTCTTAAGTAAAAAGAAAACAAATGTCATCATTTTCCCAGTTTTGAAAGTCCACTTAAGGCTGTTCTGTTGGGGGTCATTTTTGTAGTGTTTTCTTCTTTACTGATGAGTACGCCTCAGCAGGTTTGTCCAGAATTAAATAGCAATGTCAGGAACCCAGTGCATGTTCCCCACTCTTCTTCCAATATGCTTTAGTTTTAATTAATTCAGGAGTTTTATTTGGAAAAATAGGAAATATGTTCAAAGAGGACTGCAGTAATTCCATAAATTTCAAGACTGATTCAGCTGTTATCAAAACTGGTTTTGATAACTACTAGTGTCTTTGTTTTAAAAGTCAGTTCCAAAAAGAAAGAAATTCTTCAAATACTTTTCTTTGTGAGGTTGCTGCTCTAGTAGCCACAGGTATGGCATATGCCTTCCAATCCAACAAATGCTGAGGCTTTAGATCAAAACAGATAAGGAAAAATAAGTTGTGAAAGAGGTAAACTACAGGCTGTGTTCAGATTATTTTGTAATAAGCAGTGTTATTTTTATCCCTGAAGTACTATAAGAGCTTTTGGGACAACGGCTTCCCTATTATTCATCTGTCTGTCTTCATACATACGCGAAAGATCCTTCTGCAGGGTTTGAAAGATGAATTGTCAGATTTTGTGTTCAATGTTTTCAAAGAAAAGATCAGAGCAATTTTTCTGTTTAGAGAGGGTACTGAATTAAAAGCATGAAAGCAGAATTCCCCAAATAATCACTTCTGTGTGACTTTTCTTGTAAAGTTACCTAGTTACCTGTAGTGAATTGAAGCAAGGAAGAAGTGACCCTTAGTATGGGTATTTTAAAAATAAACCCTAAGCTCAGCCAGCATGAATCACAGCTGTGCAGCAGAAGCTGGAGGTGCTGGGGGATCCAACTGGCTGAGGCTGGCACCGCCCTTTGCTCGGAGCTGGGAGTCTTCACCCTCCGCAGCTGCTGCAGGCAGGATGGTGTTGGCTCAGGCAGGGCAGAACAGCTGGCTGCAGTGAGGTAAAGTAGTGTCTGTTCTGCAGAGGAATTGGTCTGGAGAGGAATAAATGCAGTGTCAGAGTTCTCTCTCAGATCTGTTTGTGGCTGTAGGAGGTACAGGCTTCCTCAGCAGCAGAGCAGGAGGAGTCCAGCTGAAGGAGTGACCATGTTCGTCAGAAGACCAAGAGGACCACCAGGGCTAAGCAATCCGAATTAACCCTGTCTGTGTCTGGCGGGATCACTCATCAAGAGGGTCCCATTGCACATTGTAGTTAAGCCATCCCATAACACCAGGATTGCTGGATAAATAGCACAGTGTGGTTGCAGCCTTCAAATCTTGACAAGGAATACACCATCCTATAGTGATTTGTTTATCTCATAGGTAAAGCTCCACTGGAGGCTGGTTCTCTTCATGTTAGACACATGAAGCCGGCAAAGAAAAGAGGACAATGCTTATGGAAACAACTGGAGTTTTATTCTGCTTCATAAGCTGCCCCTATCACGGAGGTTTTAAGTTATCTGTGCTAATGACGAATAATTCATATTGAAATTTGTTTTTAAATTAACATCATCACGTGATAGATTGCATTACTCATTAAGCAGTAATGCTTGTGAAAGGTGAGTCTCAATGCTTTTAATCTTTGAGAAAGGGAAATCTTTCAGTTGCTCTCTCAGTGTTTTCAACATATTTTGCTTTTGCTGTAATGTTGGGAATGTAGATCTTTTCAGATAACGTTTTGTGTTTTGAAATGAAATAATGAAAGCATGTACTAGTTTTACAGGTAGGAGTATAATTTAAAAGAATTTTAATTTTAGCATAATTAATTTTTTTTCTAAGCTTTGGAATAGGGAGGTTGCAGGAACAAATACCTGAAAAACTGATGGAACTGTTGATATTGAAATTTAAAGGCAACTCATAGAAATTAATTAAAGCCTCTGTGTTTCCTGCATAAGGGAGGAGAGCAAGGGTTATATGAAAAGTCATTCACTGCGTGCGTAGGTGTATTGCATTGTAATAAACGATGTTTCCCTCAACTTCATGTGACAGATTAATCCCAAGTGATAGGTAAGCACTTTTCTAACCTATGTTGGCATTCAAGATGATCCAATTCCACTTTGGTGTTTCATCTTTGCGAGGTCTGTGGCAGAAGTCACACACATCTGTCCTTTAGGCCTCCTTATTTAACATAGGAGGTTCTCTCATTTTGACCCAAGATCAGCAGTTCAGGAGTTCAGTGCTTCGCTGAGGTGGATGCTCAGAGGTGCTGGTGTGATGAATTAGAAATTCACTGTAGGGCTTTACTGTATGAATTAGGAGCAATGGTGATGCTTTGGACTGCAGGGAAGTAGAAATTGTAGATGTAACTAAGGGTGAAGAGCTTCTGAGGGCTGCTACAAACTGCAGAACCTAGTGTATGGCTGAAGGCAGAAGGACAGAAGGGGAGGAGCTGTCCTGGAAGGTCCCAGAAGAGCTTGCCAAGGGTGATTCTCAGAGGATAGCTTAGGAAAGGGCTATCAGACGACAACAGTAATGTTGTGAGTATTTGGGAATGTTTATGCTTCAGAAGGGCTAGAGAGTCAGGTAATGCATTGGAGAAGCATTGCACTGTCCCACAGTGAGCTCATAAGAAAGAGGCTTTATTGAGAGCTGTGTTGATATTTTAATGTGACTCAAGTATGGCCTGGAAGCTTGAACCTACTACCTGCTTTTTATTATTCCCAGTTTTTAAGTTAGAATTAAACTTTTTGAGGCCTGATATGTGTTTTTTGAGTAACAGGGTTAGTGATAATCACTTGAGGGATTTCAGTTGGCAGTAGAAAAAATGTCAGGGGTATGTATTGACATGAATGATCTGGGCAAGTATTTTTTGCTTCTCCAGCATCTGAACATCCGTGCACATAAACTGGGTTGTAAGACCAGAACTTGCCTTTGGAAGAGTTTCTCACAAAGTTATTGCTGCCCAGGCTCAGTCTTGCGCCTTATTCAGTGTGTATTCTCACAGTGTGATTCCTTTTTGTGCCTTTCTCCTTCCAAAGTCTGTGAAAAAACTTCTATTGGTGTAATTAACTACTTGTTGGTACAATCTTTGTGGATAAATAGCACTTCTGTTTAGAGGCTTTTTGGCAGTTTTTACTGTCTCTTAACTCAGATTGAAGGGCACAATCTCGTTAAGATTGCCTGACTCTTTGTTTGCTACTGATGAATTTAGAGAAAGAACAGGTGAGCAGTTCTAGGAGAAGTAATCACCTCCCTCTTGATTCTTTGAGTGGCCTTCCAACTTGACTTTCTAGCTCACTGTGGCCTGAGGCCAATAACTTGATTTTCTTCCTCAATTCTATCAAGTGATGTCAGACAGTGGCAGCTGTTTCTACAGTGAGACTGGAGGAAATAGTAGATGTCAGGAGAAAGAATGAAGGAAAAAACACAAAGAAGTTGATAAGTAGCTCATTTGGGATTTATAGGTGCCTCCTTCTTATATTTTACATTTGCACTCTTGAGAAACACATATAGGTCTGGGACTATGTGTTTGTGTTTTGTGGAGATATTGTAGCTGGTGCTTTGAGTGCCTCAGTTGCTTTACTTGGACACCAGTGGTGTCTGATGTTCTCACTAAGCCGTAGTATGGTCTGTAGCTTTCTGCACAGTGATGTGGCCTTACCCAGACAATCAGCATGCAGTCTCCAGTGCTTTTTGCTCGATTTTTGTTTTGTTTGTACGGTTAGTGTTCGGTAGCAGAACGTTGTTCCCAAGTGTCAGGACAACAAGGTGTATGTTACCTCACTCTGCCCTGGAAGTAACACAGGACTGTTACTTCATTTAATAATTCAGCCGTGGACTAGGTACCAGCCAGACAGCAAAGGTCTTCAACTTTTGTCTCTGTTGCTTTTACCCTGATAATTTAAAACAGCATTTTGTTTTTCAGACTAGTTTGATGAGTGCTGCAGTTCAGCCCAGGTTTTTTGTAGCATTAGTAGGGAAGCATCTCCAGGTTCTTGGAGGAAAAATATGGCAGAAACAGCTGTGGTATTTCAAAATTTGAATGTACCTTCTTGGGTTTTTCTTAAGTTTCAGAAGAGGAGATTTGCTCTTCTTCAGGGATCTACTTGGCAGGATTTCATGGGAGACTCTCCTGGCAGGTAAAGGTGCTGATCTTCCAGGACAGCCAAGCACATGTAGTCCATCGCAACGCACAAGAAGACAAACAAAAATGGTAGGAAGCAAACAAGCATGAACATGGAACTGTTGTTTGAGCTTAAACACAAGAAGGAAGCATCAGGAAGGTGGGAGCAGTTTGAATGGCCAAGAGGAATATGGAAGTGTTGCCTGGGCATGGAAGGATGCAGATAGGAAAACTAAAGCTCAGCTGGAGTGGGGGATGTAAAGGGCACCCAGAACAGCTTCTGAAAGCACATTGGTAGCAAGAGGGAGGCTAAGAAAAATTTGGGCTCACTGCTCTGAACACCTTCTGACCAAAGACATGGTGAAACCAGTGGTATTTAGGGCCTTTTCTGTCCTTGTTTTTAGCTGAACAAACTAATGCTTGTTTTTCACTGGGCAAAACCAGGAAGTTGTACTCATCCTCCTCAGTGAGGGATGATTGAATGAGAAGAGCTGTCTGATTTGCATTCTGATGTGGTAAGTGACATCAGCTGAAACCTGTGCTGTCGGGTCTACCTGGCAGTCTACTTGGGAGCCAGGCAGTCGCAGGCAGAGCAGCCCAGCAAGGAAAGAGCTGGCAAGTGGAGCTCAAGGTATGGCCATTAGTATGTAATTTATGCTGGGTGAGGAAGAGGTTCTCTGCAGATCTAGGTAAGCAAGTTCTTCTATTGTGGAACTTTTATTTGCAGCTTCAAATGTTTGTTTGGGCATTTTATGGTTTTTCTGGAACAGAGCTCTCCCAGAACATGGTGTACGTGAAAATTTTTGCCTTTGAACGGAGCATCACATGACTTGCAAAATGAATTTATTCTCATATAAACGGCAGACATGAAATAATTTGATAGGAAATGTCAGCTGGTAGGTCCAAGTGAAGAGAACATCTGAAAGCTAGGACATTGAGGGTAGCTGGACATTTGTGGAGAACCAGGGCTGCACAAATAATTTCAAATTTTCAATTGTCTTCCAAAGAAGAGGATATGGAGAACAGAGTCTGAGTGAGGAGGGTGAGCCTGGAGAACATAGTGTTGGTGATTATAAAGGTAAGGAGATTGTGGTTTCATTTCTCTTGCTACTAGTCAGAGTTGAAAGATGTTGTTTCATGCAAAAACAAATGGAGGTTCTGCCAGAAGCTGTAGTTTTACGGGAAAGGGCATGTAGAGTCACAAGAGAAAGAGATAAGAAGGCTGGGGAACTAGAGAAATAAAGCAGAATTAGCTGCAGGTAAAAAGAGATTAATACCAAAACCTGTATTTGTGATTGGAGGTTCTGCATTAGTTATGGCCAGAGCAAGCAAGCTTGTAAAAATCTGCAAAAGAAGTTCAAAGAAATGGAGGTGTAGAGGGTGGCAGGTTTTGTAGCAATGTTACTTTGACAGGGTGAGGAGGCATGCTAGGAGAGTTAAGGTCAATAAGTAGTTCATGGACTGGAACTATATGGAAAGGTTTAAATATTTTTTCATTACCATGGGAGGACCTTCTTAGGCATTTTTCTTAATTGATAAATTTCAGCTGAGTCCCTTGGACACTGTCTGTCCGTGGTTAAATTTGCATTATAAGAAAAGCCTTAAAATGATGAAGAACCAAGAGAAACATAGTTTTAAAAAGGATGTTGAGCAAGGGAAATGTTATGAATAAGGCGATGTCTGAAAGCAGGAGTGACTGCAGGATGGCTAACAGAAATGAGGAAATGGAAATGAACATATCAAAGCTGAAGTGAAATTTGAAAAGCTTAATGTACTCCCTTCAGGCAGGAGACTCTAACTAACTAATCTCTGTCTCAGGATACTGAAAATAATGTTACATGTAATTAGGAATTTTGGAGCAAAGATTTTTTATCCATGAATTTTACCAAATTTTAGTGATTAATCTTGATATGTAGTAGAAGAAATGTATAAAAGATTTTACTGCAGAAATTATCCTAGAACTATAATCTTAAAATACCAGTATTGTGATCATTAGTGTGAATGTTTAAAAAAAAACCAAAAAAAACCAAAACCTTGGAGATGGAGTTTAAAATATAATACGGGTGTTCAAAAGATAGCCTGTGCCATATTAGTCAGAGCTTTATTTGTTAAAATTATTTATTTCTGCCTAAAAGAGACACATTAAATTTCGTGTCTGAACTAGTAACTTCTCTTGGGTAGCTCTAGCAAGTAGTTTTAGTTGAAGACATCAGGATTATGGGAAGTATCAAACAAGAAACTGCCTAGAAAAGCTATCAGGAGAGAATTTACCCATGGAGTTCTTGACTAATTGATTTCTTAGCAAAATGAGCTAAAGGTTCAAATGCATAGTAGGCAATGGAAACTCAAATTTAAGCAGTATGAACCAAAGTAGGGCAGGAACACCATGGCTCTTCCCGTTTGAAATAACAGAAACCTTTATAACTATATGGAGGACTTTGTTTCTTGACCCCAGTTTCTCACGAAGATAGGACAAGCCTCTCCATGTTGGTCTCCAGCATATCAAGAGTGGAGAGGCTTTTTTGGTTTTATTTAGCCTTAACCCCGTGGAAAAACAAAGCAACTTGACTCGAGAAGCAGTGTAACAGCATCCTTGTCGTGGTGTGCTTCCCCATTAGCTAGTAATTTCCCCTGTGGCAGTACTGTGCTGCTGGGGGTAATTGCATCCTGGGAAAACTGGCTGTACCAGGAAGGCTGCTGCAGGAATCCCGGTGCTGCTCTGGCAGCCGGGTCATTAACATGATGCTGCACTTAAGGTAATAAGACTTGACTGACCTAAATGGCTTGGCCCAGAGCCACTGTCGGGATGTTTGTACCTGTGGCGTGGTTCACCCACAAACCTCTATAATCCTCTTGCAGACAATGTCTGCTGTAATTGAGCACTCGAAGGCTTTTGTAGCCAGTTCCTTCCAAAATGTGTAAACTGTTTCTCTCTGTGTCTCCACCCTTATCTGCTATATTCACACATGTAAATTTACATTAATATTTGTGTACCTATATATTAATGTTTAGCTTGGGAATGGAGTCTGTAAGTGAAGCAGCAGAGTAACTCTTTGAAGATTTAAGCAACAGTTAGCATTGTCTGGGTAAACCTGCTTAGCCATTTTACCTGTGAGACAGGGAGTAACCTCTTTAGCTGGATGCCCTGCCTCTTCTCAAATAGTTCTGCTTCAAAAGCGAAACCAAGTATAAACGTGGCCCTGAGAGGTTAAGTACAGAGGTGTTCTGTGGCTCAGGGTGGGGAACCCTGCAGTGCTGCTCTGCTGCAGGCACTGCAGATGCAGCAATTCCTGCTCTCCTTGGAGCAGCTCAGCAAGCCCAACAGCAAGGACCTTTGTAATGCTGAGGATTCGGATAAAACCATCATGTTCATAAAAACAAAAAAACCAAGCAACACCAGGAAAGGCAAGATTCAACAAAGTAAATACAGTGGATGGAGCTACTGGGCTGCAGAGTCCGGTTGCTTCAAGACCTTCTGGCTGTGTCACTTCAAAGGAGCTCAGGGGATTCCACTTTGTCTGTCTCCTCTTAGTGCGTTAGGGGCTCAGGAAATGCCAAAGCCTTGTCCTCCTTGTCCCCACGGCATAACTGTCATACTTCTCTGGTTTTGATTTCATCCTTACATGTACCTTCTACAACCAACTTAAAGCTGTTCTTTTAGCGTTTACTATTTTGTTCGCTGTTTGTGAAGCCCTTACGTTGATCTGTCCAGTGTTTCCCTGTGTTATTTTTTATGTCTGTTCTTGCTGAACTCTGTGTGAGGGGGTATCTTCTCTGTTAGACCTGTATTCAGAGCTGAAGGGCTTGGTTCTGCATGTTACAAAGCTGCAGTGCAGGATAGATGCTGTGTGAGGTGTAAAACCTTCTGAGAAAGAAATGGGCCGGCTTACGCTTTTCTATGGGTGCTAAAAGGGCCTTTTAGACACACTGTTGTCTTCAGCTTTCCAGCAGCCTTGACTTGAGAACTTGACCTATAAACTGTAAAAGATACGTGTGTTGCTTAATGTCATACCCTGTTCTGTATTTTTGCAATGTGTAAAGACAGCTGCAAAGAGGAAGAAATATTTCATGAGGGTGATCCTGACTATATTTTGCATATGAGAGTAGATTAGGTAATGGCTGTTTGCTTACTTAGCACTTTGAATCTATATATTCCCCTTAGGCAAATTGGACATCTATTTTGTATTCTTCCACAGAGAGTCCTCTGGGGAGTTCAGGTGCTGTTCTCTACCAAGTTTGGTTTTGTGTTGTTGCCAGTTACTTACAGTTCTGGAGGGAGAATGTGGGATTGTGTAGCTGCAAAGCTGGCTATGATGGCAGCTTTCCCCAGCATGCCTTCTGTCTGCTCAGTGGGAAAACCCACTGAGAGATGTTTTTTGAAGAGCTGAGTCAGGGAGGAAGTGTAATTTCTCCCTAGAGTACTCCTAGGTATTCCTAATGCTTTTCCCGACTAGAGCTGAGATTTTGAACAGCTGAGAAAGTCTACCAACATTTTGAGGTTGGTATGTTCAATGCCTGTAAAGTTCTTTGCAATTCAGGCACCTCACTTAGGTTATCTGGCTCTTCCAAGCTGATATCCAGTACTGTCTGAAGTGCACAAGCTGTTTTGGTGTGGTGTCACCATGCTTCATGGTGACAGCATGTTGAATTCATTGTAGGCTAAGCCCTTATACAATTTGCTCCTACACAGACACATTCTGGTCTAAAAATGTAGACTTAAACGGAGAAGCCTGGGTTCACACAGTCCATAGGAAGTTTGGGGACATCCTGAAAAAATGGTTCACTGAGGTTTGGGGGTTTGGCACAGCCACCCTTTCCCATGGCACAGGGCTGTGTCACCCAAATGGAGCTGTACTGGTGAGCAGCATGTTTACTGAGTAGTCTGAAAAGCCTTTTCTGGCAGGTATGTCTGTGTGCCTCAGCTAGCTCTGTCACCAGGGAGCCGTCACCAACCTCCATGGTCCTGGTTTCAGGTGTTTTTGCTGGAGCACCAAAGGCAGAGGAAGGGAACTGGTGCTAAAGGATCCTACAGCCCTGCCAGAGGAACAGGTGGTTGGGAGCAGATGTTCCAACCTCCAAACTGCCTTGATGGGGACAGGTAGGTTATGCTCTAGGCCCCAGAGAGCTGTAGAGACTTGAGATTTGGCAGGCTCTTAAAACAGGATTTGAAGAGTCTATAAACCCTGTTTATCTCCATTATGTGTGCCAGTGATTTTCATCCAGGCATTGTCTGGAAGGAGAGCTAGAAGAAGGAATAGAGAGCAGCCGGGTAGAGGGATGAAAACAACAGTTTCCAGAGGCCCAGAAGCTACACCAGAAAGAAAATATTATTCAGATTATTGTCAAACTGAACTCTGGTAAAAGACCTGGGTGTTCTTTTCAGTGCTAGTGAAGCCGTACTTCCACTTCGTTTGGTTGCAGTTCTTCAGTATGTCAGGCTCTTGATTTTTAGGAGGTATTTTTATGCTGTATTTTTAACTATGAAAAGCTGAAATCGGCAGTGCACAGTGGAGGAGAAGAATGCATTTTTCATAAGATGGTTTTGCTTTTTCTTCGGGGAAAAAACAGGAAGTGTTTTCCTGCTTTCTATATATGATATATAAATTCTAGATATGATACATATTTTTCTATAAGTGATTAGAAAGTTTGCATCCACTTGCTATCAACTGCACGTATATTGTTCATCAGCTTTGTTCTCAAACCAACTTGGCTGTGCATGTGCCAGGAGAAATGAGTCAAGTTTGAAGAAATAGCATCCTGTTCTTCCCTGTTGTAGTCAGATCAAAAGACACATTGAAGTGAATAGTAAAGTCCAAATCAAGAAAAGATGTTACAATTCCTTCCAGTGCCTGAAGGGAGCCTACAAGAAAGATGCAGAGATGCTTTTTACAGGGGCTTGAAGTGACAGGACATGGAGGAATGGCTTCAAACTGAGAGACAGTAGATTTAGATTAGATATTAGGAAGAAATTCTTCCCCATGAGGGTGGTGAGGTCTGGCACAGGTTGCCCAGAGACAGCTGTGGCTGTCCCTGGATCCGTGGAAGTGTCCAAGGCCAGGTTACACCCTGCAATAGTGGAAGGTGTCCCTGCCCATGGCAGGGGGTGGAACAAGATTCAAGGTCCTATCTAACCCAACCCATTCTGTGACTCCATGATTGTGATTCAGAAAATATCCCTCAGACTCCAAAATTGTAGAATGAGTTTAACAGAAAAATTGCATCAGAATTAAAGATATCTTCAAAATAAAATGACTGATTCATTTTTGATTTGATAGGCAGTTCTTGCAGAAAATGGGCCAGGTCTTGTGGCGGTGCTTGAAGAGAAGCTGTATAATACTTGGGCCAGACAGTTAAATTGTATGCTTTTTCCCTTGGTTTCCTAAAGTGGCATTTCCTGTGCACAGTTCTGATTATCTCAGTGGGCATTTCATTCTCATTTCCTTCTTCTGTGCCGGCACAGAGTCTGTTTGACGTCAGAGCTTGTGTTTGGGATGTTCGTTGTTACCAGCTAAGAATGCTCAACCTGTATTGGAGGGTAGTGCAGCTCATATTTGTGGATGAGGTAGAGTTACCTAGAAATGGTATTTGTGTGTTGAATGCTTCATATCGACATTCTGCTGTCCTTTTTGCTGCTAAATTCATTGATCGTGTATGTAGATTCCACATTCAACCATGGTCTTTACAATTACATTAAGAATCCAGCATAAAATCCACCTAGCACAAAAGTTTGGTACCTGGAAGTACCTTCCTTCATAATTCAAAGCAAAAGGCTGATGCTGTTTTTCTTTTATAAGGTGACGTCTCAGAATATTAAGTATAATGCATACACACACAGAGATAATGGAATTACAATGTGTAAATAGAAGCAAATAAATACAAAAGATGAAAAACTGAAAAATAAGGATATATACATTAAAAAGTAGAGCAAACTTGCTGCATTCCCACAATACCAAGCTGTAGAGAGGAATCCGTGAACCTGAGAAGTTTGGCACTAATATTCTATTGAATTCTGAGGCACTTTTCTCCATTTACCCCTGTTTTGGTTTGGTGCCAGGAGTCAGCATTCACCAAGCACACGATAAGAATCTGTGGGCAGGTTATCAGTTCCTTGGGCAGTGCTGTGTCCCACAGCTGTTCTGCTTTGACAGCCAGATGCAACTTCAGCAAGGGTGTAATCCTTCCTTGGCTTCTCTGGCTTGTGCTGACAGGTTTTCCTGTGTGCCGAGCTCACTTTATTCTGGTCTCTCCTCTTTCCAGGATGGCTCGCTCTCTGTATGAGTGGCTGTGGCAGCATGAGTTCTGGTTGCCCCCAGGAATCACCTGGGAGGACATGCAGGAATCTGAAGACACTCATTACCCTCAGCCTCGTGATCTCCTGCTCAGTATTCCTTTTGCTTTAATCTTGGTAGTCATTCGATGTGCCTTTGAAAGGTAAGTTATTCAATACTGTTTGGGGTTTCTTAGGTACAGTGGGAGCAGTTTGGGTCCAAAAGCTGGCTTTATTTTGTATGCCAATGCATGGCTAAGGAGGTCCACAGAGACTCCATGTCTCAAAGTCTGCTGAGATAAATACATTTTTCAGCTCCTTCTTTTCAGCCCTGTGTTGAATGTAGAGCACAAACCCTACCCTTAAGGTCTAATTGCAAGAACTGTGGCTTCCTACAGATAAAAGAGGTCAGTCTAGATGAGGTTTATGTGTGTGTTTTGCTGGTTTGCATGTGTTGCATATTACTTGCTGTTTCTAGGTCGAATGTGGCAGAAATCATGTTAGGACTGTCATACAGTTAAGTCTCCTTTATTTTGGGTGATGGGGATCTGGAGTATTGCACCTGATAGACAAGCCTGAATAAGATGCATCAGCTTGGGCTGAGCCCTGTGCCCTCAGCATCAGCCCTGCACAGCACAGGGGTATGTGTGGCATGACCACCACGGGGGCTTGGCAGTACTGCTGTCCTCCACTGCCATGGAGAGACGTGTAGCTGCTTCCTCTGACTTTGCTCTGAAGTTGCTACAGACCCTTCAGTGCTGGGCTGCCAGGATTTCTGCTCTTCTCATTCTGCTACCAGATCTGCTTTTGGGGCTGCTTTTTGTAACCCCTGTGATATCATCCTCCAGTGCTGGCACAAGAAGTTACTCTGACTCAAGGGTCTTTCTGGCCAGAACCATTTCAGTGTTTTACACATTACACTTCAGGACAGAAAATTTGGGGATTATGACAAAGGTATATTAAGAAATCCTGCAGGTATCATTGACTCTGAGTTTCATTAAAGTCCTGAACTGGTGCCATTGCTTTATGCAGTTTGGTCAGTAGTTAATATGGTCAGTGACACAACATGATTTGCTGGTGGAACACTGAGATTTACTACAGCATTAACCATTGTCAAGACTGCAGAGCAAGACCCCTTTCATGATTTTGAATACACTTTAAAGTGTTTTTCAGTATATTCAAAACCCAGTATTCTTAGTAGCTCTTTGAAGAGGTAATCTTCAATGGTTTTAAGTTTAGAAAGAGAGGGAAAATGACAATTTAAAAAATGTTTTATCATTCTTTTTTGAAAAGTAGCTGTACAACAAAATGGAAATGGACTTTCCTGTAGACTAGAAAGATGTTTCTTCTGCAGATTCTCTGTGACACAAAGGTAGCTTGGAAAAGCATATAGAAGTTGAAATGATTCAGAGTTCTCCTATAAGAATGTTTTTATGTAAAAATACTGGCTGTAAGTTGGGGTATTTCATTAAAACCAAATGTGTGAATAATTACTGAAATAATCATTTTAGGATGATACAAAATTGGAATTCAAATCTCTTCTTTGTAAACAGTATGTTTAGTGTGCATTCCATAAATTCCATGGTTTTTATCCTGCACTTTCTTGGGGACACAGGCATCTTGGTTACCTCTACTCATGTGGAAACCAAGGTGCTCTACGTAGCCATTAAAACACGAGTGACTCACATTTCTTCCCTGCTGATGCACAAGACCTGGCTTGACTCCATACTCCTTCAGGTAGGCCCTGCTGGTCAGTAACACGGATGCACTTCTGGTGTGGAGCTGGAAATTGGGCCCATGCCGCACATTGACTGGCACTTGGCCATTTATGGCTCCCCAGTGCAAGACATGGCCAGGAAGAAGGAGGAGCCAAACTCTTCCCTGTGGTGGCTCATGACAGGACACAAGGCAATGGGCACAAACAAAAAGGCATGATGCTCCATCTGTACATACAAAAACCTTCTTTATTGGGAGGGTGGTCGAACATTGCAACAGTTTCTCCAGAGGGGGAAGGAGTCTGCAGAGATACATGACACCCAGCTGGACATGGCCCACCCAGCCTGCTGGAACTGGCCCTGCTCGAGCAGCAGAGTTGGGCTGGGTGATCTCCAGAGGCCCCTTTCAGCATTGATTCTGTGCTTCTGTGACTCTGTCCCTTTATTTGCCTTCCTCCTGCCACACTACTCCCAGTCAATCTAAATACCTTTTTCATGCCGATGGCCAAGTAAAAAGATAATTTCTTCCCCACCCAAGTGCTGCCTCAGCTGGGAGTGTTTCCACAGGCCTGGTCCTACTCATTAATTTTAAAGCTGTTTTGATTCACAAACTTTAATAAATAAATGCTGCATGTCACACCCTTGAAAAAGATAACATCACAAGCCCATTTTACAGGTCCAGGAAACCTATAATCATAGCACTGTTTTATCTATGCAAATTACAAGCCAGTGTTCTGATCTTTATTCTTGTTTGTTATAACTCTGCAGTCATTTATTTCAGCATGACTTTTTCTCCTTCTGAATCATTACTGTTTCACATCCAGTTCATCCTGGGAAGGTGAGGTGTGAATCTAGCCCTCAGTTTCTCCATTGCCTTATCTGTACAGTGGAACTAGCCATTTAAAATAATTTACACCAAATTTGAGAATTGCAGAAGGAAATGTGTGTATTATTTCTCATTTTCTGTATAGATAACCCTGGCTGTGTATCTTTGTACATCTGGTCTGCAGATCAAAATAAGTGGCTGTAACTCATAGACAAGTTTGGGTTTGGTAGCTGTAGCTTGGCCTCTGGCAATTTATTCTACCCTCAACCACCACCAGCTTTTACTTGCAACTGTGCATTGGGTGCCAAGTGTTTCTCTCTCTAGGCAGTTCCTGGTGGTGCCTGCCTTGGGATTTCAGACATGTTATAATGTGTTCATGTGATGTAACTGTAAGAACTCCGGATAATTAATAAGAGGCAGGGGAAGTCTGGAGGATTTTCTGCAATGTCTGCATCAGCCACCGTGCTGGGACAAATTGTTTCATCCTTTTTTGGGTATTCAACTTGTTAAAGAACCTGCTTCTTCAAGAATGGATTTTCCTCTCCTTTGCACTGGCTGGATAAACTGGGGAAAACTGAGACAGCAACATCCTTCTAAGAGCCTGCTATGCTAGGGATGAGGTGGTGGCTGTGGGAAGAGGACTTGCGGTGTCTGGGTGTGGCCTGGGAGAGCTGAGGAGGTTGTGGGTGCAGCCCTGGGGGAGAAGAAACAGCTCACAGGTCGTGAAGCAACTCCCTTGTGAGCTGATTCGTGCTGAGGAAGGTGAGAAAAAGTGGATTCAGTGCTGGAGAGTAGAAAACCCATTACTGCTGCAATGCTGGGCGTTGCCACAGTACTGAGGCAGGAACTGGGAAAGTAATTAATGATGTCCTGAGAAAAGAGAGAACCTAGAATTTGGGAACCTCCTCTGTTCCTTTAGTGTTTCCAGATGGCACTTGTCAGTAGGAGATATGTCCTGCACCCATAACTTGGAGCTTGATTTTAAGCACCTGTATAGCTTAGCAGAACTTTTCCCTGGACATAGTCCTGCAAGGATGTTGGCTTCTCTTCTTGTTATGTAATGTTTAAGACCATTTCTGTAAAAATCAAGTTCTTGGAGTGCTATGATTCTGAAGGAATCTTGTAAAGTGTTTCTTGCCTGCATTGTTAGTCAAATGTGGCAACTAAGGTGCTTTGAGGGACAGTAAAGCCGTTGAAAACCAGACTTTACATACAATTTTTGATTTGTCTGATTTTGGACTTGTCCAGGAGTTTTTGGGTGTTGGGCAATTGAAAGGAATTGTCAGTGAATTTGAATCCACACAACTCCCAGGTTTCACTAGAAGAGGATTATAGTCAGAAATACTAGGTCTGTTTGTAGGAGAGTAGTAACAATATATGAGCCATATGTTGTACATTTAAAGAAATGGACACTCTTTATCTGCCAGGAACAGATGCTTGAACTCAAAACCAGAAGAAAGAAAGGACACCAATCCTGAGTATTTTATTTAGAAATGTACCTTTCTAAAGTTTATTTTGCACGGAGACTTTTGTTGTTCATCAGTAATCAGGAACAATCTGGAAAGTTTTCTGTTAATGTCTTACAGGCAGGGCTTGGGTGCAAAGATGAGGGACACATTGCAGCATTTAATTGAAAACGAACCTGACAGCAGCACTGTAGTGACTCAAGACCTTCTATCAAACAGAGCAGTCAGTTTAACTGGTGGGAGACATTCTCCTGCAAGCAGGAGAAGGCAGAGACTATTCCAGGAGCACAGCCACAGCCCTCTGCCAAAGGAAAGCAGGAGAGTAAAAGAGACTGTGCAGTTCAAAGAGTAGAAGTTCAGATTGCTGCTGTCACTGGTTCTGCATTTCTTAGTATTTGAAGGTATTTGCAAGTGGCACCCTTATAAATAATAATAAAAATCCACCCTCAAATTATTTCTGGTCTGTCACACTAACTCTGAAAGCCTCTGCAGAAGGAGTGTAGTCCACTTTTGAAAGGTGGGCGGGTAGCAGTTTCAGCCCCTTCATGATAAATCCATTTAGTTTCAACTTCAGCAGGTTTTGCACAAGACAGTTTGTTGTGTGATAACTGAATAAAGTGCCTTGGTGAGACCTCTGCCATGTAAACTGTGGAGTGAGAGACGCTCATTGATGGAGAAGTAAGCTGGTGATGGGAATCATCTCCCTGACTGTGTCTGACTCAGAGAGGGGCACAATTTAGTCCTCAGATTTACCCTTTTGTCTTGCAGAGAGCTGATAAAGTGCCATGATGAGACTGGCCTTGCCACCATATCTGTGATGCTGAAATCAGTAAAAGCATCATCTTCTTAGGGTTGTGCTTGGAACAAGACTTAATTGAGAACTGAGTCAGAGCATATAGCCAACACATGCAAATGTCCCTTAGGAAGAATTTCAGGCCTTGATTTTCCAATGAAGTTCATAAAAGTAGGATTGGTTCCATAAATCATGGGTAAACTCAAATCCTCAACAACAAAGTAATTGTAACTGGTTACAGCCTGTCTTCATCCACTGCAACTGGCTTTTTTCTGTTATAGTGAGATTTTATGCCATGATCCTAAGACATCAGCTGGAAATGTAGAGAAGTTAGGGATTAAACAACATTAAGAAATGTTTCAGGACTAAAACTACTAAAAACTACTTTAAGTAGTTTTTCAGTAAAATAAAGCTGTGTTGATACCTGACAGAAACATTCTCTTTGCTTTAATGTGTCTGGAAAATTTCATACCTTACAGTTCCCAATGTGGCCCTGATAAGAAGTGGCAATAAGGTTGTTTTCAACAACAGAATTGATTACATCTTCCTCTTCAGAGGTGCTTGTATTGTTACCCGATCTCTGAAAGAGGAAGATCAGGCCAACTTCAAGGAACTGTTTAACATAAGAACCAAGATCTAGTGCAGAGTTTAAGGTAGATGTTTTCCCAACTTCAGTGAAGTTATGGATATTATTGAAATACTGTGTTATTGTTCTTAGCACAAGACCTGCTGGTCCAGCATCACTCTTATTAAACCAATCACTTAGTATTAAAAAAATCATTAGACACAATTAAAACATTTATTGAGAGCAGCCAGAGCCAAAACACAGAATTCCCGGTGATGGCTATATTCCCTTGCCATCCAGCAGCAGTGAGTGCCAGAGTGCTGCTTAATTTCACTGAACCTAGTCAATGCTTACCCATGTTTTGTGATCACTATGCATCTTGTTGCCAGCAAGCAACTTAGCCCTGGCCCTTCTCTTATGGTAGAAACATATAATTTTTGTTCGTCTTGGTACATCTTTGAATGTTCCTGTAGCCAGTGATGCCAATGGAATTTTCCAGAGATGATGATAAAGAACAATTGAGGCAGGTGGGTTGGCTGTGCAAAAGAAAAGTGGGAATGAGCTGTTATGAGTGAGCAAAATGTGTACCCATTCTGTGGTTTAACAGAAGTTACAGCATTCCTTAGGTGGAGGGTCTTTTTATAAAATTGCTTTTAATACTTGTTAATTAAATTAGGAAATGAGTTCTTGAAAAGAAAACTTCTAAAAGACCCTTCTGAAGGATGCTGGACCTGAAATAGTCCCTAAAGATGTGCATATGGAGTATAAGCTCTATGACTAGCAGAGACCACAGGTAACCGCACCAGATAATCACAGCCATAAGCATATCCCATACTATTTTGACGTAGAACAGCTTTAAGCACCTAAATAGTGAAATAGCTTTTGCAGCTTTTTTAAGCAAAGTGAAAAATAAAAAAATCTTATTCTGTGTCCAGGGTCCAGGTCATTAGGGAGAAGTGATCAGAGGACTTGCCTGGACATCAGGAGTGACCAGTCAGAGCAGGTGTGGGGCTGGGCACTCGCTGCCTCTGTGTGGCGCTGTCAGTTCAAACCATCTTCAGCACCAGTTTGCACTAGCACAGAGACACTTCCCCAGTGCCAGTGTGTAAAAGGGAGCAATTAATAAGAACAGCTACTTCTCGAGAAATTCAAGTAAAGTTCAGATTATTTGGGCTTTTTTTTTTTTTTAATATTGTTTGACAAGTTTCCTGTTTGTGCCATATTTATGCAGGATCTCACTTCACACCTTTGATGAGGATGTTTCCTGCTGCTGAGGTAGAGAAGAGTGTTGGTAGTGCTGGAGTTGAATTGTTGAACACAGGAATTCTCTCAACAGTTTTCCTTGGACTTTTTTCTATTTATGCAGATATTATTTTTTTTTTGCTTTATTTCACTGTGAAAGACTGAAGATGCACAGCTAGTGCAAACATCCATTCCTTGTGACAAGGTTTCTAGTTGTCATGTCCTTATTTTGCAACTGTGTTTGATTTATATTAGGAAACATGGAGGTAAATTACTCCAGGAAAGACCAAGTGGCTTCCGGTTTCAGCAGAACATTTCTTCTGCATCAATACTACACCTCTGGCAGAGCCTTCCTCTTGATCCTGAGCCAAGGCCTTAGTTTAGGTGGATGCCATATATGTTCCATGTTCTAGATCAAGCAGGGAACAACATTTAGGCCTTATCACCAGTGTGGTACTCCCCATCAGCTGCAAGCAAGCCAGAGACACGCGATTGGTGATTCAGAAGTTGACAAAGGAGGATGTAGCATTTGCCAACCTCATGTAATTTTGAGTATCACCACACAGAGCTCAGAGCAGAAGGCTACAAGTCCAACAGTTTCTACTCTAAGTTTGTGATTTTACCTGCTCAGCATGGTACTGAGGTTTAGATTCACATGTGGGAAGCAGCTGTTAGATACTGTATCATGTTTTGACAGTGCTGCAAAATCAGAAATCATTGTTCTATTTTTGGCTGACCCTTTATGTTTTGTTTTGCAGAGCCATAGCCCTGCCCCTCAGTACCAAACTGGGTGTGAGAGACAAGCAGAGACCAAAAGCTCAGGCCAACCCCGTGCTGGAAGCATTCTATAGTACGCGCTGCAAGAACCCTGAAGAGGTGAGTCCTTTCTTCCCTCACTTTCCTGTAGATTTAGTGTCTTTAGCCAAAGAAAGTCCCATTTGGAATCCTGAAGTTTAGCAATGCCATTCATATCTGGAAGCTCAACAATGGAAACACTGTAGCACTGGTTACCTGAGAGCAGCTGGCCAGGAGGGTCCTCCTGCAGTGCCATCAACTCTCGGTTCTGCTTCTGAACACCTGGGAGGAAACTGTGCTCCCAAAGGAAATAGTGACAGCACCTGTTCCCTCCAGTGCTTACCTTATACACAGCACAAACTGCAGCACAAGGGGCTCTGCCTGAACATCAGTGGCACTGTGAGGGTGCCCAGAGAGGTTGTGGAATTTATATTCTTGGGAAGACTCAAAGCTGTCTGGACATGGTCCTTGGCACCTGGCTCTAGGTGGCTCTGTCTGAGCAGCGCCCATTGGACGAAGTGACCTCCATGGTACCTTCCAAGCCCAGCCATTCTGTGATGGCTTCTTTTCATATACTGGCAAATGCTGCAAAAAATTAGTGACATCAGCTGTCTTGAGCTGACTCCCACATTCCTAGTCCCTGCAGCTCAGCCAATGTGTCTTGCTTGATCTCCACGTCCTAGACTGGGTCATTCTGTTGCCATGCAATCCATGAATTTGAGATTGGCCTTGCAAGAAGCCAGAGTCTTGGTCATCATCACAGAGATTGTGAGGGGCATGAGAAACCTGCAAACACAACTGATGAGTAGTTTTTCCCTGAGGGATAAGAAGAGTGATTTTCAAGAAATTGACAAGATGACCCAGAGTTATAATGGCTGCTGCTGATGGAAAAAAACACTGGCAGGATTGTGAATTGTCAGGCAATATTACAATTTAACCTGTCAGTGAAGTCTCTGAGTATGAACTCTGTGGTAGGGAAAGGAATCTGATTTTCTTTCAGCTTGTTTTTGTAGCCTTTCTCTTGACCTCAAAGCAATAGCTGTGAACTCTTACCAAGGATGGTGAGCAGGGGGCTCACCATGGGTTCCAGTCCCAAGGAACAATCCTGCTCCAAACACATTGCTTTGCCAAGGCTGTTGCAGCATGGTTTGTGCTGCAGTGAGGCATGAGGGGGCCCCAGGACATGCAGTACCAGATTAGAAATAAAGGAAAAGAGGCTAAAATTAAAATGTAGGCATTGATCTGGGTAGTGCAGCCAGCCCATCTCTGCACCAGTGGGAAGGAGTGTTCTCAGGGATACTTGTCAGTGTGGTTGTCCCTGACCTTCCATTTGCCTTTCTGTCCCCAAAATCCAAACATTCTCAGTATAACTGCTTCTGTGGCAGAGATTTAACTCAAGACCTGGCTTTGCCACCAGGTTTTTCCCACAGCTCTCCCTGCACCCCTCTTGCACTGAAGTGGTGCTTTTCTCTCAGCAGATCTGGGTTACTGGAGCAGATCCTCACCATGAGACAGCAGTGTGAGGTGGAGCAGGAGCTGCTGCCTGGCTCTCTCCGCTCACCAGGTGCACCTCAGCCAGTCTGCTGGCTTCCTTCCTCTCCCATGAGCTCTCAAACCATGGCTTAGAGGCAGCTTTTACTTGTCCAGTACAAGATGAGATTTTGCAGTTCCTGCCAGCCTTTTTTTGGGAGGAATTCCACATGATGGAGCAGTTGGAGAATATAAATTAGCATCTCCATTTGTCTCCACTACCAGAACAGAGCTCAAAAACAGCATATCTGAAAGCAGCATATCTGAAAATTGGTAATGAACTTGCTTTTGTACAGCATGCTCAAAGTACGTAGGTCACTCTCACATGATACTAATTCAGGTAAATGCATTCCATGAAAAACTATTGCTTTACTTAAAAAAATAAGGGTGTCCATGATGACACTTACAAGTAGGAATATAAAACATGACAAACTCTTTTCATGTCACGTGCCAGACTCTTAATAGCCTAAGGACAAGAAGGAAGGTAATTGCAGGATTTCTATGAGTAATCTATAGAAGAATTACTCCTAACAGGTTTACCACAACAGGAGAATATCCAGTAGGAAAATGAGGTTGCCTCTGCTCTTGACATCCATCGTGATACTATAAAATATTATTTAAGCTGCAATGATCTTTATTGGAGCGACAAATTTAAGGGATTTGGTCCCTGAAGACAGGATGAGGAAGTGATTTGACAACAAACTCATGTGAGGAGACAAGACCAGTTTGAAACTGGGGAAGTTCGCATAAAAAATGAAAGTTTCAACATTAGCATGTATAACCAATTGATGAGAGGGGAATGGAAAGATTTTCTACTATCCAAGATCTTTACACTAGGAACAGACAGCTTTCAGAAAGATGCCTTAGCCTGAAAAGACTTGGGCTTGCCAGGGCCTCCAGCAGGTCTCTGTGGTGGATCAGATGAAATATTGCCCTGACCTTTGAATCTGGATCTGAACCTGCTGCCTCACCTGTTTTCCAGGGTGAGCTGCTGAGTTTAGCCAAGCAGTGTGACCTGCCAGTGAGGAAGGTGGAGAAGTGGTTCCAGCGCCGGAGGAACATGGACCGGCCCACCCTATCGAAGAAGTTCAGTGAGGCCTGGTGAGCAGGAGCACAAGCTGAACATCACGTTTTCACCAGAGCTGAGCTCCACACACAGTTCACTGCCTCCCCCTGCCCTCCATCCCTCTGCAGAGAGAATCTTGGGTCTTCCCTGACCCACTTGGCTCTGCTGTAACTCTCTGCTGCTTCTTTGTTACAGAAACATTTCTTGCTTTTCCCCCTTATTTGCAATCCTAAGTATCCTTTTGCTGCTGTACCTTTTTTCCTTACTGGGCCCTTGTTTCTGACTTTTCCTGACTTTGTCAGACTGGCATTCTGCTCTGAAACATATTTGTACCTGAAAAACTCTCTGCCATTTACATCTTACTGCTTACTGCTCCTTTGGTACTTACTAAAAAGGCATCTTTTCTGTTGCCTTTCCCATGGTTTTCGTTTGCCTCTCTGCAAGGAGATTCCTTCTGCTGCACCTTTTCTGCAACTATTTTGCACACTGTTGCTTTAAAAAGCCACAGGCATCAGGCTGGATTGGATTCTGCTGTCATTTGACTTCAGCATCATGAAAGTCACAAACTGGCACTCTTCCATGGGTGTGGAAGCCTGTGAGCAAAGAACAAAAACTGCCTTGGAAACAGCTGTGTGGAAATCCTTCTTGTTACGTGGAGGCACAAAATAAATCTCAGGTCAGACAGATCTGAATGTCAGTCCTGGCTCAGGTTTCCACAGAAAAGGAGGATTCTCCACTGTTTGGTTGGAATGCCTTATTTACAACAGGTTGCTCTGCTATTTGTGTTCTCCCAGGAAGGCCACAAAGGCAAAAGAAATCATTAAATACCTGGAGTACTATTCATCTCTGTAAAAGTGTGTATCCATAGGGTAGGCATCAGCTTTGAGCTCCTCAACATGTGCTCCATTTAACACTCTACCTGTAATTCAAAACCCCTGCCTAAAAACCCTAATTCAAAAAGAAGAAAAGGATGCGTATTATTTATTTATAATATTCCATATAGTTACAAATATTTACAGAAACAGTGAATAAGGAGCTGTAAAGCAACAATGTTTATTCTGCCTCCATCTGGATGAAATGTCAGCTCTCTATGCACTCTCATGACTTGTAGTAAATACTAACATTAAACAGGAAACAGTGAATGCTTTTCTGCCTCAGCCCGCTGAGGATAGTGTTCTTTCACCTGCCCTCTATCGCCATGTGCAGTCTGTAGACAGAATGTCTCGCTGATGGGACATAGCAGCTTTGTAGAGTTTATTTTTGTCTTGGAATTCTTGGGCGTTTCATTGACAGGTGGAGTCTCTCAGAATACCATTATGTCTAAATTGTTATGGAGAGTTTTGGAAATTAAAGGGCTGGTTTAGACAGTTTTACTCCTTTGAATATTTCCTATGGTTCATTTATTAATAACATGTTTATTCTATTGGGATGAAAATCCCCTCAGGTGACCTGCCTCTGTCCACTGAACTGGGCAAACAGTTTGTATGTACTTCTGTGTGGGTTTAATATTGGTAAATCATTACTGGCTCCTGACTGGGCCAAACATGACAGTAATTAGTTACTGTACATGATAACAGATTTAGCAGGCTGGATCTCCAACAGCCTAGAAGAGAGATTGGCATTGTTTCCCTTTTACAAATGAATCTGCTACTGCTGGGAAGCTTTGGGATTATTCTCTGAGGGATTTTAGTCAGCAAGATTCTTGTGTCTTCTGCCATCTCTACAGCAGAGGAATTGCTCTTTGTGAAGTCTGTGAAATGTGCTGGTAACATGCAAAGAGTTGCTTCTGTTTTGGTCAAACCTGGAACGTACTAACGTGTCTTTGCCGTAATAGTGTTTTTCTCTGAATTAGTGTGAGGATACAGAGACTTGCAGCTCAGGAGTTAATGAATGGGATTCTAATGGTCTTTGTTTTGTTTGTAGCTGGAGATTTACATTTTACATCATTTCTTTCTTCACTGGACTCGCTGTCCTGTACGATGTGAGTACACATGCAGTCACCTGCTGTTTTACCCAGCCAACGCGTGCAAGAATGGCAGAGTTTGTTGTCAAACATGTCTTTTCAGATCTTCTAGAGGTTTTCCATACAGGTTGGTGTGTATCCCCTGCATAGCACACTTAGGAGACCACAGACATACTGGACCATGCTTATTTTAAGGACTCCAGAATCAAGATGTTTCCTCTACTTCTGGCAAAGCAGAAGGCAGTTGGGATTGTGTAAATTCCTGCATTTCTGCAGGGTAGGAGGTAGAACACTTACCTAAGCTGGAAGCTGCAGGGCCTGTTTGTGTATTGTATCCAATACCTCTTTAAGGTAAAGAAACTGGGCTTCCTTTGGAGCGTGGACTGCAATTTAATAATTTTATCTACTGATTTTCTTTTCCTTACCCAGAGTGTGATTGGTTCAGGCTCATGCCTCGGCCTTTTCTCCAATTTGATAAATAGTGAGTTCTCTCGATACAAATTGTACTGCCTCACCAGACAGAAGTGGTAACAGAAGCCATGAGTGTGCTCTAGTCCCTGACCTGTGCTCACTGAGCTGGGACTGGGGGCACTGGCCATCCACTGCCTGTGTTTTAAAGGTTCTCCTGACTCTTTTGCTGCTTCTAGTTCCCTGGGTGAGCTTTGGAAAAGTCTTCTAGTACGCTCTGATGGGTTAAGTGATAGAAAATGTGCACATCCCAAGGCAGCAGGTACAAACTCTCCTTGCAACCTCTCATTATTTTAACAAGTGAACGACTTTTGAACTTATACAGACTTTCAAGTCAGATTTTAAGGTACTCAAAAGTACGAGGATTATGGGATGACCTAGCTGAGGAGTGAAGGTATCTGAATCCCAGCTGCAGTGTTCTGTGGATCTGTACTTCACAACAGAAGGCTGTTTTTTGAGACCAGCTATTGAAATTTGGTCTGGATGACCTGCTCAGCATTGTACAAGAGCCCTGTGGCAACAAGAGGCAAAATCCTATACTTCTGCATGTTATCTCGCCGTTATATGGATGAAATATAATTTTTACTTTTTGTGACCCTTGTCTTTAGTCAACGTACATACATGTCTTTATACATCTTACAATTTTCACAAAAAAGGGAGACATCCGTCCTACAGACAGCACCTCTAGATCCTGTAGCTAATATGTTATTCTGTTACCTAAATTGTACTAAAGTGACTACTTTAAAAAGAAGGACAAAGAACTAACATGACAGGGCATATATACATGTGAGATTTCCTAACTTTCACGTTTGCTTTGTAACCTGAGTATCTTTTTAACATGCATTTGTTTTTGTGAAACACGCTTCTTTCTTTAGGAAAAAAGCAAATGTTTAAATTCTGTATTAGACATTTTGGACTGATAGTGAAAACCTCTGCTCCTGAGTCAGTGAAACAGCCTGTAACAAAGGAAAGTTATCTTGCAGTAGTCCACCAGAAATCAGCTGTATCTGCTGAGAGTAGAGGATTGATGAAATTCAGGGATCTGGAGTTCCCTTCTAGCTTCGGTAAACAGTATGCTGTAGTTGTTTCATAGTTTTTGCTTTGTCCTTTCTGGTTCTGTATCACACCTCTCTCCTGGTTCTGCACATGTATTTACTGTAAATTCTACTCCCAGCTACACTCCCAGTCAGTAGGGACTGTGTCTGTTCCAAATTACCACTGCACCTAAAACCACTGCCTCCTGCTTCCCCTCTATATCACCAGCAGGGCTCAGTGAGAAGAAGAAATGCTGCCTTCTTACCTCAGCTCTGATACCTGGAGCCCTGTAGAACTTAGAGAAAATTACCCTCATAGGTGTGGGGCATTGCTGTGTTCTGCGAGCTCTGATCCAGTCTAGACACAGCACCGGGCAGAGCATGCTCCGTGCAGGGAGGATTCTTGGGGACTTCAGTTGCCATGTTTTTATTAAAGTTTCAAAACTGCAAAGTTCTGAACTACCAATTTTCTATTGAACAGAGTAGGATCTTTTCATATGGGAGCTGAATAGACAGAGAAGAAGGTTCTCTGTTACAGCCATGAAACAGCTTGTAAGCTAAGACATTCTCACACATTGAATCAAAACAATGCAGTTGTTCTCATGAGAAACTTCAGTTTCTACAAGAGCAATAATTCAAAACATTAGATAGCAAGTTGCACGTGCAACATTGTACATGTCTATACTCAGGACTGGTTAGAGAAATTATTTACACTGCTTAGCCTATGAGGGTTTTGGAGTCTGGTTGTCAGCCAATCAAGTATTGCTTTTCACGAAGTATACTATAAAAGAGATTTGCTTTCAATAAGCTTTGCTTTTAGCCTGATAGAAGCAGCAGGAGTCCATGTGGTTTGTTCAGGGGCACAGCGACATTTTCAGAGGTTCATTACTTAACAAACTGCAGCATAACCTTCACTGTTGGAGGAAAAACCACATTCCTGACACACTAGTTTTCAGCCTTCTATCCACATTTAAGTGTTATTGTCAAAATCACAGATATTCCTAATGAAATACTTGTAAGATTATTTTTAAATGCTTACAACACCACCACTACCTCAAACATGCAGAAGACTGCAAAAAGTTGAGAGAGGTCTCCTCTGAGCTATTTTATTTAGAATGGCTAAATAATGTGTGAGATTTCAGGCAAATAACCACAATTTGGAAGTGTCACAAGCAGATGCAAGTCCTTGAAGTGGAAGTCTCTTGGCAGTTGGATTCCAGACAGCGTGACCAGCTCTGCCTGTAATAAAACACAACAAAATCTATAGTGGTAACAAATTAAAGGAATTAGACAATTGATAAGAAAAGAACTCCTCTGATGTTCTGACATATATGTTGCAATTTTGTTGCAGAAGCCTTGGCTTTGGGACCATAGAGAGTGCTGGACAGGATATCCACAACAGGTGAGTCACACAAGAAGGAAAATTTCTGTTATAAATCTTGCATTGTGTTTCTATATTTTTTGAAAATCATTAATTATATTAGTGACAAAAAAGAGGACACTGAATTAAATTGAGACACAGAAGACCTAAGATTCAAAGCCAGACCCTCATCTAGGGAGAGCATCCTTGTACCCAGTGTCATCTAAACACAAGAGAAGATGAATTGGCAGAGCACTTTGTCACTACCAAGAGAAAGTGAAGATTTTTGTTCCAGGGTTTTTTATCTGACAGTCAAAGCCAGAGCAAGACCCCTTGACTGTATGTGGAGGTTGTAAATGCATAAAGGAAAAAGTAATGTCCAATTCTAACAGTGTGAGCCACAGGAAATGTAACAGGCCAAATGACTGAAGAGTGAGACAGTGCCTTTCAAGACGAGTCTCTGCACAATCCAGTATTTTTCATAGGCCAAAATTTTACAGGCACATCTGTAGTTCTGTGTAAAAATTAAACCATACAAACAAGTGGGGCTGGAATAGGAATGTGAGACTGAAAGGATCACTCGGGTCCCTCTGTCTCCTGCTCTGTACACTTGCAGTACGTGTCTTATCAAAAACAGTCAGAGCCTCCATAATGGCACATTGTGATGGACTGACCCTGGCTGGCCAAAGTGTGCCGACCAAGCCCATTTTTTTCTCTTCCCTTCTCAAACGGAAAGGGGAAGAAAATACAGCAAAAGGCTCATGAGTTGAGATAAGGACAGGGAAAGAGCACTCCCTGGTTACCATCACAGGCAAAACAGACTTGACTTGAGGAAAAACTGTTTTAATTTACTATTAATCAAATATGAGCAGCTTAATAAGAAATAAACCCAAATCTTAAAAACACCTTCCCACACCCTCTCTTCTTTCTGGGCTTAACTTCACTCCCACATTCTCCATCTTCTCCCCTGCAGTGGTGCAGCGGGATGTGGAATGGGGGTTGTGGTCAGTTCATCACACCTTGTCTCTGCTGCACCTTCCTCCTGCTCCAGCTCTTCCCCTGCTCCAGCAGCAGGGTTCTCCAGTGGGAGACAGCTCTCTGTGAACCTGTCCACTATGGGTCCCTTCCACAGAGTACAGTCCCTTAGGAATGGACTGCTCCATCATGGGTCCACCATGGGTCCACAGGTGCTGCCAGGAGCCTGCCCCAGCACAGGGTCTCCACAGACTCAGAGCTTCCTTAGGGCACATCCCCTTTCTCTAGTCAGGGGTCTTCCAGGGACTGCAAGTGGATTTCTGCTTCCTGTGGACCTCCATGGGCTGCAGGGGCACAGCCTGTATCACCATGGTCTGCTGGGGAATCTCTGCTCCAGCACCAGGAGCTCCTCCTCTTCCTCCTGCACTGACCTGAGGGTCTGCAGAGTTGTATCTCATATTCTCACTCCTCTCTCCACAGCACTCTTGCCCAGCATATTTTTCCATTCTTAAAAACATTGTCCTCAAGGCACTGCCACTGTCATTCATGGAGCTAGTGGCAGATCCATCTCAGAGGTTTCTGGAACTGGCTCTGTTGGACATGGAGCAGCTTCTGGCATCTCACAGAAGCCACCCCTGCCCCCACCCCTCTACCAAAACCTTTCCACATAAATCCAACACACAACCATATTCCAACATTTGTAACTATCGGCGATGAAGAAAGATGGAGAGACTGACTGGTTGTGGTCAGAATCTAAATTTGTTGTGGACTACACATGTTTATATACTATTCTAGGAAGGCTAGTAAATTTTACTACAATGATTGGGTTAATCATCACATAAACAAACGTAGGCATTTTACAACATCTCTTGCTTGCAGAAGTTGATGTGATTTTCTTTTCTGGTAAGTCTTGATTTAATCTTCAGCTATCTTGATTAAATCCTCACAGTTCTGTTTGCTCTTGCCAAGGCATCCTGATTATCAAATCTCTTATGCTAATCAGGTCCAGAGTGCTCTCTGTCCTGTGTATCCCAATATCACCCCTTCTGTGTCAACCAAAAAAACTCCTTTAATGGTCTTATTAATTAATCTTTGTACACATTGAAGCAAGCAAGGTATCATGATTAATATATTATCAAAATCATTACATACGTACCTATCTTAAAAAAATCTTTTAGCCAGGGTGCTAAACTCCAGCTACTAAATAGGTTATCTAGCCAAGATCCAGATTCTACTCTTAGTTTAAACACACTATCCTTTAGCTGTTGTATGCCTTTATGGATAGATTCTGAGTGATCAGAAAGGTTCATACAGCACATTCCATCAAAGTCTTCACAGCCATGACCTTGTGCTAAAATCAAAAAATCTATCACAGCCCTATTTTGCAAAGTAGCCTGCCTTACACTGTCAACATCTATTAATATGTTTGATAAAGCAGAGCTGGTGGCGTTTGTCTGCTTTGCCAGCCAGCAAGCTACCTTATTTAATTGACTTAAAGCCTTTTTTTCAGCCAGTGCTGGCTAAAGCAAGGAAGCCAAATTTATCTGGGTTTTAGGTCACAAAGACAATTTATCATTGCAGTATTCATCAAATGCATGTAAACTGCCCCTTATTCTGTGGGGATATTTGTGCTATAGAATCATGGTTGCATTAACACAGTTAATTGTCCCAAGCTACAGGGACTTCCATTTATGTGGCCCGATCTCCACAAACCAAAAACATTCCTGATGGCAGCTGCAGGGGGGCATTACTGGATTTAGGAGGACTGCTAGAAGTATAATTGCACCAAAAGGTTTGATTTTTATGCACAAGGTGATAGGGAGAAACATCCCAAACTTTAGACTGATTTCTTCCCGTGTATTTAAAATTAACACAAAAATACATTTTCACAGAACCCAGGAGCTTCAATTCTTGGGGCTCCAGGGGTGTTGTAGGACGGTAAGGGGTCCAATGATCCCATGCATCAACTGGATTTGAGCTCTGTATAATGCTTTTGGTATTTCCTGGTATTGGCTGGTCATCTAATGGCAAGCCAACTAGACAGGTTGATTTTCTGGGGATGCAGTAGCCAAGCATAGGGTATCTTGTTTTGTTACATTAGCCAGAGTTATCCAGACATTTGTTTTGGGTTGGTCAACAGGCCAGGCTGTGCTACTGAAAGCAAGCAGTGCTAATAAGCATAAGCATAGTATCTGATTGAACCTCATGTTTTTCTTAACTATGTTGTGGCAAAAACCTTTTTGTCCTTTCCCAAGCTCGTTCAGTGACTGGCCGGAAGCACTAAGTTGTTTTGTTGCACTCTACTTTGCAAATATGGCTATTTTTGGATTTCCTCAAAACTTCCCTCCTGGGAAGAGGGAGGCGAGGGCTGTCCTTTTCGTCATGGCCTACTACAATATAATATTCAATGGCCTTATACCTTATTTGTAACTCCTCATCATAACATGATGCACACCATGCTTTTGCCGAAAGGGCTCTGTGATATCACCAATTTCCACACTTTTTACACTGACATAAAACCCAAGGTTCACAGTTTCCTTTACAGGTGGGACAAAAAGATGTTAGTTATGAACTGCAGTCTTGGAGTGCTTCCTCCTCCCCCTCCTCTTCTCCACTTGGTAGCATCCTGGCCTCCATCAGCTGCTGCTAGAGGTTCTCAGAATGGTTTCACCTTCCTTGCGGGGATCCAGCGTGGTCCTTTCT
>WEKY01014657.1:0-23924 GCA_013390045.1 Picathartes gymnocephalus
GGACAATATATATTATATCTTCATATAAAAGGGGAAGTTATACTTTTAAATAAATTATTTTGCATTTAGAAAAGGTAACACCTGAAACAAATGTAAATGGAAGGAGTCAAAATTCGTACTTTTCCCTCAAAGACTCTGTTTTGCTGCGACTTTTAATCAGAATAAAATAAGTATGTATAATGTCCTGAAAAATAACATTTTGGCTGCATCCATACTATTTTTGATGGCTTTGTTCACTCTTTGGGTCAAACGGTTTTTGAGGGTTAAGTGATACAAGACCAACATTCAGCAAAGAACAGTATTTGGGATTTTAAAGAAACTTTGCTGTTTATACTCTCCGTTTTGCTCTATAACAAATGTTTTAATAGAGTTGTAATGAAATATGAAAAAGAAAATCAAAAGCTGATAGCTTTAATATGGCTGGAGCTGCTTGGTGAAAGTAACTTTCGCTTTTGAGGGAAGTTCATGACTGAACTTTCAGAAGCAAAGCAGCTTCTCAAAGAGTCAGTTGAGCAGCGTGGCAGTGGATATCCACACTTACCCCTCAACACACTCCTTTTCAGTGCAATATGTCTTAGTTCTTCATCTAGAGCAATGACTGTTTTAAGATATATATACACTTATATATATATACACTTTTAGGTCATACTGGTCATACTGCATCTGCCTTATGAGTCTGTGTTTTAATATGTTTAGCCATACATCTTCCTATCCTAACAATGTTGTCGAGTCGTGAGTAAACAGCAGGATTTTACTTACCTGTCAAAACTCCAAATAACTTGCATTAAGCCAATGACCAAATAAAATGTCACAGTTATACTTTATATCATCTGGAAGGAAGAGTAGCAAGCTAAGTGTTAACTTCAGAAGTAGATTATTTTCTGTGTACAAGATATGCCTTTTAGAAAAACATGCCAAGAGCGCTTCATATCTCAATAGCCTCCAGAACATACAGCAATATAACAAACACTGGGTTATAGTAAAACTTGGGAAATGTGACAAAATAAGCAGTGGAGTGAAGAGAACAGTACTGAAACCAGTTGAAAAAACAGGAAGGATAGAACTTGATAGAATTATGGAAAATCTTAAGGAACATCTAGTTTCTGATCATGACAGTGAGAAAAGCGATAAGGAGTAAACAGCTATTTTTCGATAAGCTTTCAACTTTAGATAAAAAAAGCGAAGTGATTAAAAGGTACCAGAGACTTTTGATTAAATAAAAAAGTAGCTTTTTAAAGTGATGTGTAAAATTCAAAAAAAGACAATATATTATTTGCTTGAAAGATATTTTTTAATGAAAGAAAGCATGAGGAGGTATGAAACGGCATGATGGAACAGCCTGCCAGAAGTTGTTTCAAAGGTTATCACTTGCTGAGTTGTTTAGACAATATGTGTTCCCTCAGCAGCCTAAGGACAGTGCCATGTGTAACAATGTAGTAGCACTCATCTGAACAGTTTTAATAAAGTTAGAGGTCAATAATGAGGCTTTAAAAATAATACTGACTGTGATCCAAAGTCTAAAGTACAAATCGAGGCCTTTTGAGAAAAATTAAAGGCTATGTTTCAAATATACCCTCTAATTCTGGACTTCTGATTTGAGATACTTTATGCTACAGTATTCATAAAAAAGAGCACACACAGCTTTTAAAACACTAGTTCATGAAGAAATTCTGGCCAAAGGTCCTGATCCTGTAAACATTTCCATACTCATATAGGTCTACATATGAGTTGTTCCATTAGATTACCAGATAATTGGTCTGTGCAAGCTACAGAGTCGAAATTGCAAGTTCAGCTGGTGTGAATGGAGGTTGATCTGAGGTGAAATAGCAAATGCAGCTACATCTTTTGAGTTTAGGATCCTGTCTTTGTTTTGGCTGGGCTCTTGTCTAAGTGCGTGAGAGTAAACCACCACATCTCTGAACACAGTCATGCTAAGAACTGATGTTCTTGTAGTTATTTTTTTAAAGCCCAGGGTGTGTGAAAGCTGCAGTTTCCAGCTGTCTCATGATTTTTATAGTAGAATGAGTAATTTGTATTTTGAACTCCCTTTTGCTCTTTCTATTTTGTTTTACAAAACACTGTAGCTGGCACTTACATGCCCATTGCCTCCAGCTGGACAAAACTGACTGAAAGGGAAAATTTTGTTCATAGTTGTAGCAAAAGAGGTGGTGGGAAGCACAGAAAAGTAAAGACTCATTGTTGAAATCACGGGAATTCGCGCCCCTTGTCCTGAGAACAGATATGTGGCTGGATTGTACCTTGAAGAGCAGTGTCTTGTTTTGAGTAATGCCTCTTATTGCCCTCCTAGACCTCCCTCCTAAAACCTTGTTCCAGATCACAAATCATTCACAATTGACAGAGCAGCAGCCCAGCGTATCAAAGACTGGTTTGATCAGGAGTGCAGTTTTGAGGGGTTTGGTCTTTATCAGATTGAACAAAATTCTAGGTTGTTATGAACTTCTGCATTTGCAGCCATGTTCTCCCCTTCAACTAGAAATTACAAGGTAAACAGACCAATTTGCTAGCTAAAAGTGGTATAACCAGGTGTCATGCTTTGGTTTCTGTTATATTAAGAAGTCAGAATGGCTTTTCAGGTTCTGAATTGGACCATGTGAGTAACTGGTGTAGTGCATTGGCTCTGGAAACTTGCTAAAGACAGTGTTTCAGAGTGTGCATCTGANTCTTTGTCTGGCAGGAGAAAGAAAAATCTCAGTATCACTCTTCTCTACTTTGGGAAGATATTGTGCACCTTTCTTCTAATCTCATATTCCTCTACCTTTCACAAGATCTTGGTTTTGCCTTTGATCCTCTTGAGACATCTCCCAGAAAATCTCTCTTGTCGTAGGTATTGCAGGTCCACTGTCAGGTTACTCTTACCTTGTCTCATAGGCAGAATAACTTAAGCCTATTTAGTCTTGAAATACAGAGAAGATTTTACGTCCTTGCCTTATTTTTTTTCAGTCAACATCTGATCTGTCAATATATCTTTTAAACTTTGGAGCTTAGAGTTAAGTGAGATCAAGTTCTAGTGTGTCAATGCTATCTCTGCTGGTAATAACACTTTCCTGTTTCTCGATATTCTGACCATGTGCCTAAGCATTTGCTGTTGTATCCTTTGCCTTAATTTTGATATCAATTTTTTAATGTTGTCTTTGTCTGGAATAAATGATCTGCATCTTAATGAGATGTAACTTGCATCATCATGGATGATCCATTGAAAGTTCCATTTTACAATGCTTACGTGTCAGCATTAGGGATTTACTCTCTTTTTATCAATTCTTACCCTTTGCTTGTGAGAAAGCAGAGAATACAGCAAGAATGCCTTATCTGTGTTGAAAGTAGGTCTTTATATATGAAAAATAAGAGTCAATTTCCCCCAAATTTGATTATTTCATGAATTCCATTCCTTAAGTACCAAAAGTAAACTTCAAAATGTTAACATGGTGGTATGATTAGGATGCTTTTGATGAATGTGGCCTGTATGAGGCTGGGCTCCCATTCAGAATCAATCAGTGCCCAGCAAGTTTTCTAAGTAAATGTCATTAAAGGTTGCATTTACAGAGAATGTATTTGTATTCTCTAAATAATCATCTGGTGTACTCTCTGCATAATATCCTTATGTGGTGTCAAAAATTGCAAAGAAAATAAATCTTAAAAAATGCAAATTTTCCTACAAATGTGCAGGAAGCAGCATACATCTTAGCAGTGATGTTGAAACCAATTTATTAATCCAGTCCTATGTCAAAATACTTATACAATGTTGAATATAATACAATTATGACTATGATTAGGAACAGAGTTCTCCCAAATTGCCCCAGAGCAAAAAAAAAAAAAAAAACAAAAATACACTGACATGCTGCCTGTCTATATAGGAAGTAATGTATATATTTTGTATTCATTCTGACAGAATTTGCAAAAATTTCTGTGTCATTTCAAAGCACTTGTGTGAGTAGTTAAAATTAATTCACAGGAGTAACTTGTATGAAAAGTCACTCCCTTAGGTAGCATTTGACATGGCCCAGACTTAAGTTTCTATCAACATATTTAAAATACCTTGTCACTGTGGTGTATCCAGTATGAAGTATGCATCAGATACACAATCAAATTATATTTCACGTTTGAAATACATTTTAAATATTTTCCTTTGCTATAAATTTCTCCAGTACAATGTTTTTTCTGCTGAAATCTGAGAGGATCTCTTTAATTGTGTAGTGTTGTGTTTCAGTAATTCAAGTCATGGTGCAGGTGGTACATGCAGTTTACTGATGTTAGAGATAGTATTTAAACAACTCCATGCTCAGAGGTAGTATATCAAAAGTTTTTAAATTGAGGGTGACAGAAACTGGTGCTGCACTTTCATGTTATCCAACAGTGTGGAAGAATTTTGACATACAGCTGGAATGATCAAACTGCACCAGTTTTACTGTGCTAACTTCATTTGATGTGCATTTCAAAGATATTTCAAAATTATTAAGTTGTATACAGTTTTACAGGATGAGTGTTTACCTTTCTTATGGAACTTTTTAATAAAGTCTGATACAAGGGAGCTTATGATCTCAAAACATTACATAAAGCCAATATATTTTTCCTTTATGTTTAATTTTCAAGTCATGTAGAAGCTGTAGTTTCTACAGGAGCTGTTACTATAAAAGTGAAGCATGCTGCTACTAACCAGCCCACATTATTTTACAAACACACTTCTTCCATTGATACAGGAAGAAACTGGCCTAGAAATACAGAAAATCGCTTTAGCTCATCAGCATTTTGTGTACATATAATAAGTAAAATTGCAAAACAAAGGTAGCGATAGGAAGGCCAGAGTAGTTTGGTGATACATTAGAAATTATATGATCTGTGCAAGCTTATGATAAGTTGTAGAATATTTACTGGTTTGTTGCTTTTTGATAGAAAAGCCAAGAAAATTTTCTTTAAGTCTCTTTGTTGTTTTGCTTAATACTGAAGTGACTCAAAGAGCATTGGGGTAAGCATAGATATAAACACTTTTTTATAGGGTAAAAACTGTATGTAATTTAAAATTTTCTTTGAATACTTGCATTTGTTCAGGATTCTGACATCTGGGACCCATAGGACTTGATTTACTTCTGTAGTTGCCTGAATATATGTGTCTATAAAAGAAATGAGGACTACAGAACTTAAGAAAATTAATTTAATTACAAAAATTACTGTAAACAGTAATGATTGAAAGTTAGTTATATTAAAAACATCTACTTGAAAGTGGCTTCTTGGGTTTTTAATTTAAACTTTAATTTTTTTTTAATTATTATGAAGCATTTCCCTACAATTTTAGCTAGCATAAGATATTTTATGTCAGTGATGCCTTTTTCTGTCTGAGTACCAAGTGCATTATTGCACAGGGATTCACAAAGGATACCTCAACATAACAGCACTTCATAATTATCTGACAAAACAGGGAGTGATGGTTTGGTGTTTGCCGTGCTTATCTGCAGCAATAACAAAGGATTAAAAGCTTCCTCGCTCCTGTGTTAGAGTCCTTGTTCTTTCCCTGCTGGCTCACACAGGCGAGAGAGACATGTTTATACCAAGCACAAAGCTCAGCAGAGGCTGGAGGAGGGAGCTGCTAAGTAAGAAGTCAATATATGTCTCATATAAGGAAAAGCGGCGTCCTGTGCCAGAGCCATTTCTGTTAAACAGAAGCCTATGGGGGAAGGATTATGACGTGTGATTGAGACACCTGTTGAGAAAATAGGCAGCTATTGACAAGTCTGATTCATGACTGAGTGACTGCTCTGCTAGTCTTCACATGATCCCCACCGAGAGCGAGCCTTGACCGCCTGCTAAACAAGGGCTGTTTGAAGTTTCTTTTTAACATTTCCAAGACGTTAATTCAGCAGGACATCTCCACTGGGGTTCTCGATGTCACCAAATCAGCAGCTGTTGAAATCCATTCACTTCAGCATGAAATGTTTGCATAAGTTTTTTTCTTTTTTTCTTTTATTTGTGACAACAGCAAAGTAAATAAAACCCTAAAAATCCTGCACTACTCAACTTGTAGATGTGTGAGAACAGCTTCTGGTCACAATTGTAGTTGCTAGGGCAAAATATTTATTTGTAGAGAACAATGACAATTTGAGTAGTTTATTATGATACAGAAAAAGTACTGATTTTAATAGACATTTCTGTGACATTTTTCTAGTATAAACATTCAGTTAATTTTTGTGCCAGCTGTCGAACCTGTGTGAAAAGTGTTTTGAAATGGAGTTGTCTTTGTTTTTCAATTCAAAAAAAATCTTAAAAGTCTACAAGCAAATGTTTCCTATTCTTTCCAGTCAGTAAATGAAACGCTGTTTTTCGTGTAGGAAAACATTTCTATCTGACTCACATTTCCCTGAGAAAACAACTTGTATCATAGAATTAGTTTAGTTTGAAGGGGAAGCAGAACAAGGCAAGACATGTAAACATATTACAAAGCTTACTTTGATATTTAAATGCTTTTTTTTTTCCTCATTTCCTGGCCATATGAAAAAAGGTGTGGTGAATGCAGTTAATTGTAAATAGAAACTCTGTATTTTCAGTCAGCTTCATTGTTAAACCTGAGAACTGCTGACCACATATGAAGACTCCCGGTTTGAGCCATCCTTCCTCTGTTTATTAAATCTGTTAAGACTTAAGTGTATTTTTACAAGTTCATTAATGTATTCCATTCTCTCTGATGTATTTTTTCCCACTATTATCAGATTTCATTATATGGGAGGAATTATCAGATCAACCCATTATACAGCCGAGCAGCGTTAAGTCTGATTGGAATTTGGGCTTCCCTCCGTTTACAGGGGGAATATTGTGTAAATCAGACTCTCAGGTTTCAGTGGGAGGCACAGGGCTGCACAGCATCCATTTGTCAAGTTGATTGCACCTCAGCGAGGCTGCATTAGCTTGTCTTTGAACAGAAGTGAAATCCTATGCGAAGCTCCCCTTTCTGTCATTTACACTAACATCCATCCTCTTAAAGCAAGGCCTCAGAGAAAAAACAACGTGATGGCACAATATAATCAGTCACTCAGGTTGTCTGTCATCTGTTTTCTTAAGGAAATGACTTTTAAGTTAGTGGAGCAGAAAATTGAAGAAAATTAGCAGAAGGTTGTTGTAGAAGCAGGAGGAATTTTTAAAAATTACAGATGTACAGAGAGAAGCTCTCTTGCATAGAACCAAGAGAAATGCAATTGATTCTGGTTTTTGGTTTAGTGTTATTATAATGCCAGTGTACCCAATATGCAATAATTCAACTTTTAATGAGACTTTATTCATAAACTTGAATTGGGCTGTAAACGCACAATAAAAAGCTGGTATGCACATTTTCAGCTTTTATATCAGTGACTGTGTTTTATGATGCTGAATACTCCAGTAATTCGCGCTCTTTTCCATGTGTCAGGAAAGCTGCCTACATATCTCAGAAATGTTAAGCTGGAAAGGTTGTTGTAAACAGCTCTGGGAAAAGGCTTGTAAGTTTATTAGAAGTCAGAGAACTGGCTTTTTACCTGATGAAAATGGCAGTAGTAAATAACATTAATTACTCAAACCAATGCACAGTGAAACTCGTACAGTACAACTGTGACGGTTGCTACAGGGTTAGAGGTGTAAATGAAGAGAAGATAAAGATGCACATTTTGCATAAAAAGTACCACATTTTAATATACTTCTTTTCCTCCCGTCTTCCTAAACTCTTCTGTCCACTTTGGAGGTAAATTTTTAATTAGGGATAGTTTGGTTTCACTTCAATCACTAAGAGAATCCATTTTGTCATGTGTATCTTAAGGGAACATTTTTCAGTGTGGTATTTTTTGACGGAGGATTGTGTATGGCTATTTTAAGGTAGAGCAAAATAACACATTCCTAGTCTAAAATAAAAACAGTGGGTTCTTGCAACAAACTGGTGTGAATTTTGAATTTATTTAGTTATTTTGGAATAGATACGCCTTCTAACAGCTTATCACGTAGTAAGTGACTAGCATCTGTCAAATATGCTTCTTTCTTTTCTTTTCTTTTATCCCATCTTCATTTTGCCTAAGGGAAAGTTGCATGTGGTCTTTATTTGTTTATATGATGAAAATACAGTATTTCATGTCTTACAGTGCAGTAATAGAAATATTACTGATCTTGGGTGAGAAACCTCTTTTCTAATATTTATTTTTTCCCATTTTTTCTGCTAGAGATAGGGGCACAGAACCTCACAAAACAAGTCAGGTTATTAAACTGCTCCATCTTAACATTCCTTGGAAATGTAGAAAAAGGTTACTATTTTCAATACTATGCATAGCATGTTCCCATAACTTCCATGAATAACTGTATATTGCAGCTAGTTAATTTTTCAGTCACTAAGTATTAAGATTTGTCATGTGTCCCTTGAAGAAAACTTAAATTGGCTTGACAATCTTGAATACACTTAAATTTGAATAGTTTTACTCAAAGACAATCAGATATCTAAGCATCTGCAGGACCAGAGCATAAGTGAATCCTTTTTCCTCTTCAAAAATAGATCTTAAACCATTTCAGAAGGAAAGTATTTTTAAACAGAGCATGTGAAATTATATAAAAAGTTACAGATCAGAAATATCAAATGCACTGCTCATGCAACTCACATTTCATTAAGATATATATTACTTGAGGATGTGATATGAAGATGATAATGGCTACATTTTGCACTACTTTTCCCTTTTATAACCTAATGTTAATATTTAGGAATTCAGGAACTTGAGAGCCCTAGAGATCAATCTTGATTAGTTTATTTTTCTTTGTTAAGATTTTGATAGCCTGGTAATGCGTTTGTTTGAAAGAGTATTCTTTACTTCCTCTTGTGGGGCATGAAATATTGTTACACCCAGCTCTTCCTCTGAAATAGTGGTAAAACAATTTAGGTAACTGAATCTTTGATGAGGAGACCTGAGATTGAAAGTTCTGGCATTTAATTGCCCTTTTACTCATAATTCTTCTATGTTTAACCTCAAAGGTGATTAAAAAACTTACATCTTAATTGCATAGCCTCATTCAATCATTAGTACTTTGCCTTGAGGCAATTTATTACAACTTTATTTCCCTGAACCATCAATGAAGATGATGCTGAATTTTATATTAGCCAAATGTCCTTTTGAGATTAATGTGGTAATATAGATTTTATGCAAGCTTTTTCCGCTTTAATATTTGTGTTGTTAGATTGGGGTTATAGGTATAGCACAACTGCTTGGGCAGTTTAGCGAATGCTGCCTGTATTGCCTCAAGAACTGATGTTGGAGTTTTATTTGAAAATGTGCATCTGCAAGAGGAAATAATAGCAGGGCATTCTCTAATGTGCTTCTCTATAGCTATTTTTACAGCTTACTCACACAAGGTTTTCCGCTTTCAAGATAATAGTGGGACTCCCATTGTGAGAAAGCACTGGGGTCAGATGGGTGAGGAGGGTGAGGATGTGCCACAAATGCCATTGTTAATGTTGGGCAAGTCACTGTAAATTGCACTTATCTTTCACAGTGGACTTTTGGAGGTTCCTACATTTTTAAAATTTTTAAGGGTTTCAGCTGTTAGGGCAATGAAATATCAAAATCCCCTTGTGTCTGTTAGAACTCATCATGAGCATGTTTCCTGTTAGGTTCTTTAATTCATTTTGGATGGATATTTAAATATGACAGGTAGAAAGCATTGAGACACTTATGCTACTCTACATAACTGCCATAATTTAAAAATTCACAGCTTTTCCATACCATTCTCAGATTAGAACTGGCAGGTACTGGCATCCACTTTACAAGCATTTCTGCTTGCTCAGAGCTCAGGGAGATTTCAGTGGATGAGGCTGATTTGATAAATGCTTCAAGTAAGGTGTGCTGACGCCAGTGCCAAAAGCACCATCCTGCCTTTCCCCCACTCCTGACATCTCATTCCTAACCCTCTACCACGCTATCCTTTGAGCTATCACAGCTGTTTATCCTACAAGCAGTGAGGGAAAGGAGGCTGGGGGAGGACAGGACTACTGCCTTCACTCACTGCTCTGGTACAACCAGCAAAAGTGCTGGTTTGACTGCAGACTCTGGAGCCAGATGAGTGGGGTATGTAAGCAAACAAGAAGGATCTCCCAGCATTCCAGAAATGTGAACTTGTAAAATACCATGGAACTTGGTGAATGTTACATCCTTCCTCTAAGGAACAGGTAAGTTCATGCTAGCAGCAGCCCAAACAGTAGCAGCCTCCACCCTAAACTCTTGCATATTTCACCTCCTGAAACAAAAGCATAAGTGAGGACACTCAGGCTAAGTGAAAGAAGGGTATGACTGGATATTAAATTAATCTCAGTGGAAATTGGGTATATCTGGAAGAGTAGGGCAAAAGCAAAAGAAAGAAAAAAGCAGGAGAAAAAGCATACCAGAAGACTCAAAGGAGGAAGAGAATGTGAAAATAAGTAAGAATTGGATAATCACTGTGGCAGTCCTACGAAGGTCTGAATGCTGGCTGAAAAGCCTTCGAGAAGGGAAGGCAAGGATTTTTTGTTGTTGTTGTTTATCTCCTGCATTGAAGGAAACAGGAGTAAAATTGGGGGTGGGTGATTTTGGAGGTGTTTTTTTAAGTAGATATGCCTAAAAGATGCTTGACTTCATAATTTTCTCCTCCTAAGAGAAACAGCCCTCAGGGCCTCAAACTTTGGCTAATCATTTAGGTCAAAAGGGTAATAATAATGTAGAAGACCATGAATTAGAAGTGTACCCTGGGGAAAGCTTGACCCAACGCAGAAGTAGAAAATAACCATACAAAACTCTGTAATGGGATCCTCTGAAGCTGAATGGGAAAATGAGGGCTCATACAAGTATGCTCACCATCTAATATGAAACATAACTCCAGAAGTATGTATTTTTATCCCCTGTTATGAGTGAAACCACAGTGGAGTTACTGTAACACTGAGGCTGAACTAATCCCATCACAGGATCAGATCTTGGTAATAAATAGTTCCAGGTGTGATCCAAGGATTAGGAATGTTTAGATTTTTTTAAACTGAAAGGTGTAGAGGCTTTTCAGTCTTTCCACTGAGAAAGGAGGATTGTGTGAGGTGTGAAACTCCTGTCTCTCAAAAGACAGACATGCCTATTGCATATCCTTTTTTACTGGTATGACTGTCTCAAATACTTTACCAAGAAAGCTGATATTATTCTGCGTATGTTATGAAGTGAGAAATGAGGGATGAGGATGCTCAGCATCTTGCTAGAAGTTAGCCACCGTGGTGCTGGCAAACCTGGAAGTATAAACACTGGCACAGTGCTCTATTTCATGGGTTCTGCTGCTTTCGAGGTCATCCTTACAATCTTCCATTTTATTTATTGTGAAACTTTGGGTTAGTGATGGGACACGATTAGAAAAAAGCAATTCTTGAATATGCCCATCTTGTGAGTGGCATTAGACTGGAATGGAATGAGCATGAATGTAAAGACTGTGCCATACTACACATACATGAAGGACCACACTAAGGCTGCATAGGCAATCTCATAGCCAGTGCCTTCACGTTGCTCAGTCTTCATGGGCTATGTCTAAGTGCTTGAAGCTCTATGAAATAGGCTAAACTTTTGTGTGAGGTTGTTAGTCTCAGTTCCTTTCCACAGGCTGTGGCTGCATTGGCAGCAGATAGATGGCATAGCAGCAGATAGTGCTGATTATCTCAGACACATAATCTGGATATGTTTGTAGCTGAAAAAGGAGCTGCCAAGAGCTGTCTCTGTGATCACACTAGGAATTATAATTGTTCCTGTACCATCATCCCTCCCCAGAATTTATACACTGGTATATAACCCTTTATACAACCCCATGCAGCATGGCAGGCTTGGGGAGCAGTGACTTGAGAGCTGCTCAGCAGGAAGGGACCTGGGAGTGCTGGTTGACAGCTGAATGTGAGCCCACAGTGTGCCCAGGTGGCCAAGAAAACCAGTGGCATCCTGGCCTGTGTTAGGAATAGAGTGGCCAGCAGGACCAGGGCAGCGATTGTCCCCCTGTACCCAGCATTGCTGAGTCCACACCTTGAATTTGGTGTTCAGTTTGGGGCCCCTCATTTCAAAAAGGACCTTGACATGCTGGAGTAGGTCCAGAGAAGGGCAGTGGAGCTGGTGAAGGATCTGGAGCACAAGTCTTATGAGGAACGGCTGAGGGAATTGGGGTTCTTTAGTCCTAAGGAGGTTGAAAAGAGACTGTAGTGAGGCTGGGATTGATCTCTTCAAATAAAAGGATGAGAGGAAAAGACCTTAATTTGCATTAGGGGAGGTTTAGATTAGATATTAGGAAAAAGAATTTTACTGAAACAGTGGTTAGGCATTTAAGTAGGCTGTCCAGGGAGGTGGTGGAGTCATCATCTCTCAAAATGTTCAAGTGGAATCTTGATGGTTTAGGGGTGATTATGGTGGTGGTAGAATGATGGTTGGATTAGGTAAACCCTGGCAATCCTGTGATTCTGTGGTTCTGTATCAGACCAACAGGTAAGTGGTCACTTCCACTCATAATTTTCCATGTGTGCATAGCACTTATAGGCAGGATTAAAACAGTTTGGGACCTGGAGCCCAAATCCTTAGCCCCCTGCTACAGAGAGATTAGAATACAGGTAAGTGGTCACTTCCACTCATAATTTTCCATGTGTGCATAGCACTTATAGGCAGGATTAAAACAGTTTGGGACCTGGAGCCCAAATCCTTAGCCCCCTGCTACAGAGAGATTAGAATACAGGTAAGTGGTCACTTCCACTCATAATTTTCCATGTGTGCATAGCACTTATAGGCAGGATTAAAACAGTTTGGGACCTGGAGCCCAAATCCTTAGCCCCCTGCTACAGAGAGATTAGAATACAGGTAAGTGGTCACTTCCACTCATAATTTTCCATGTGTGCATAGCACTTATAGGCAGGATTAAAACAGTTTGGGACCTGGAGCCCAAATCCTTAGCCCCCTGCTACAGAGAGATTAGAATGAAAAGAAAGCATGGTGAAATAGAAGGAGTACAGAGACGACTGCGTCTCTGCATCCCCACTGGCACTTATGGGGAGAAAGCAAGCAGGTGCTGGAGATCTGTGCAAAGAAAAGAATCACCAGTAGGCATCAATTATAGGGCCTCAGACTGTGCTTTCCTTCAGTGTGTGCTGCTGAACAGAGGCCCTGAGCCAGGGACAAAGTGTTCTGGGACATGTCCTCTGTAATACTTTTAGATTTCTCAAATAATTCACAAAGCTTTTGGACACCTTTTCCCCAAACACACACAAAGCCAATTGTGCTATAGAAGAGAGTTTGAGAAACTCTGTAAGGAAAGCAGTTTACTTTTTCAGCCTTTATATAGGCATTTTAGAGCAGATTGCATTATTGCCTATTTTGAGAGAATTACAAAACCGAACATGTAGCATTTATGCTTTAGCAATTTATTTTGTTTCTCTTTATGAGAGTTACTGCCATATTTACATTGTAATAGTAATAGTCATGTTCTGCATATAGGTATATTGCCTTTAATTGGGAAAAATATCAATTCCAATACCAAATGAAGAAAACGAAGTACTTCATGATTTAATTACTTGTGTTCTTTGCAAGAATAATTAAAGGGTCATGCCAAAATCTTATCAGAGCATGACTATTTAGCATGCCAAGGCAGAAGCTATTTAGGTGGCATACTAATGATTTATTTGCTGACAAGATTCACTTTTAGAAACTCTCTCTTCACTCTTTCACTATTGATAGTTAGAAGTGTAAAAAGTGTAGTTATGGAAAAGCATTAGTGGGAAGCAAGAATAAATTCTCAAGTGACCTGTGATTAGAGTTGCTTTGGTTTAAAAAAAAAATCATTGGAGAAACTGATTTTTCAGAACTGAGTGAATATTTTCTGAAAAATCAAGGTATGGGTAGGTATTTGAAAGTCAACCAGCACTGGCAGAGCTACTTGTTTTAATCCTTCTCTAAATCTTCACCAGGAAATTTTTGGACTCTAGTTACTTATCTGGAACACCACTTTAATCTGTAAGTATTAGCTTGTTTCAGAAGTGTTGCAGCTGAATAGGAAAAAACGGTGGTTAAATTGTTCTGAATAATTGAACAATCTAAGACACTGTAAAATTACTTTAGTCCATATATGCTTTATAAAATAGGTCCTCTATTTCCCATTAGATCTTCTTAAGGCACAAACATCTACCTGGTTATTTTTTCATAAATGTTTTCTCTATGAAATTAATTCATCCATTCCCAAGCAATAGATTTGACCGTTTCCAGTAAAACACGGTTTTGAATGTTGCATATATGCTGACCTACAGAGTTAATCCACAGCTTTCCTTGAAGTATATACTCACAAATATCGGTCTTTTGCAGAAGCGACTTTAAAGGATTTATCTGTAGATGTTTGAAGGAACAACCATTTGCTAAAGTAGTATTAAGACTTGCAGATTATGTTTAACATTTGAAATGTATCAGTAGCGCTAAGTCGGTTTGAGTGTCTCAGCAACTAACCAGTCCCAGAAAGAATCGGTGGTATCCCACAAAGTGCTGATCTTCAGCATTTTTAGTGCTTTGCAGAATTGATTTCTCGGTCCCAAGGCAATTGTCCGTATCATGCAAGTGCTGCATACTATTAGAGTCAGAAGCCTCCGTTTGAGAGTAATCCAAGAAAAAAATGCCAGTGTATTGTTTCCAAGTTCTTTTTGTGAAATATTTGGCTCCAATGCATAGCTAATTTTAAAAAGGCTCTTTGAAAGTCTCTCTTTAGAAAAATATGTATTTTTTATATGTGCATAGTTCATTTTTAAACCAAATCTAGCTAAAAATTGCCACATAAGCTGTTTTTCAATAGAGGGCCAGTAGCCATATTTTTGTGTCTCCACAGAAGGAATACATTTATATTTTTAAAATATAAGTATTTGAGTAGCCATATAAAATAAGCAACATGAAGGTGCCATATTGAATTCATTAAGATTTCTCTCTCATATGTAACCCCAAATATCTAGATACTTATAATTTTATTGGCAGAGGGAACAAGTACATGGCTTGACAGATCAGCTGGGCTATGAATAGCTAAACATTAACACACTTCCAAGCTCATGTTTTGGTTTGGGTTTCTGTCTTCAGTGTAGGCTAAGAAATCCCCGCTGATGATACCATCTCCAGACCATATTTAGCAGACATATTTTGCCTGTGCTGTTATCACTCCACCAAAGCCATCCAAAGGAGATGGAGTATCCTTTGATCCCTGGTCCCTTTGGCCATCCACTGCTCAGCTTTCTTGCTGCTCTTTGTTCACTAGGGCATAACTTCCAGCTCAGTAACACAACACACTTGCTGGACTGTGGAGCTGCCAGGCTCTAGGAACCTGTGATTCCTATGGCTGTTGATGTCCCGAGGATCAGTGGGCTCAAAGAAAACCTAAAGCAAAGAACAGGTCACTGATTCAGTCTTCTTCTCCTTTGATATAAGTAATTACTAGGAAACAAAAGTTAACTTTCACTTCATAACCAGAAATTAGTACCATTTTTGTTTGACATAGTGACATCTTAAGTTGTTAAAGGGAGCCCTTGGTGGCTCTCAGGGATTAGTAGGGGGAAATATTTCACTTCCAGGTCAGCTGCATGGATCTGTCCTGGGGCACGGGTGATTGACAGCTGTTCCAATGTGATGTCTGCAGGAGGCCCTGTGAAGGAAGCTGCAGGTTTCAGGCTGGGTAGGCAGGTTGTCAGCACTGCAGTCCCACGCTGCCAGAATTAGTAATCCCTGCCGGCAGTGCCATGACAGCTGCAGGGACTGCACGGAAACCCAGTCTCAGGGTGAGACCTGGGGGCTTTCTGCTGCTTGGGCTGTGCCTGTATGGGGAAACAGTGTGAAATCTGCACCTTGTACAAGCTCTCTCCCAGAATAAGGTTGCTCAAGTGAAGCAGGAACCTGTCCTGAATTGCTTTGTGCAGGCAGTTCTCTTTAAGTGTGAGCATTACAGCGTGGGGCAGCTCTGGAGAAAGCGAATGCCAAAGGGAAGGCCTTAAAGCCCTTCCCTATTTCTGTCCCAGATTCCTTCCCACAAACCTGCATTTCACCAGGCTTTTTCTCATACTGCTTCAGCTCCTTGCTATACTTTCCCATGCAAGCTTTTTTCCTTGTAAATGATGTGAAGAAAATACCTTATGTTATCTTTAGTGCTGACACAAGAAAATTAGAGGAGGTATATTACAGTGCTGTTCAGTATTCTTTCCAGAGAAGACTGCTGGTTAGGTCAATTTACTTGGCACTGTACACTGCTTTAATCTTAACTCGAGGCCTGCTATAGATGTACAGCAGCTGGGTCTAATGTCTTCATGCATGGTTGCAAGCAAGTCAGTTAATTTCTGTTTGTTGAGAGGTAGGAATCAAGCAAATTTTCCTCTGTTGAATGGAAACATTGTGGGGCTGGTGACAGGTGAATAAGCAATGCTGGATAAGAAAACAACCTGGAATTACTGTCTGAACTTTGAAGGGCAGGATTCCACAACAGAGAAGTCACAGTTTCGTCTCCTTTAAAATGGCAGTAGTTTATCCCCAAACCTTCAGTTAGAAGAATGAAAAGGAAAAATGGCTTGACTGACCTTGTTTGTGAGAAAACATGTCACCAGTGAAGAAGCACTTAGCTTCAAGTCCACTTGCAGTGCTGTAAGATGGTGGTCAGTTTATTGCTAAGACTTTATTCAGGGTACAAAAGCTAAACAAATTGCTCACCTGTCATGTTGAGGTCTGCTCAGGCTCTCGATGACCTCTCGGGTTACATTCATCAAGCTTGGTAACATATGTCCATAGAGGTAGCCCTGGCTGTGCAGACTGTCACCCGTGGCCCAAGTTGCTGCCACGTTCTGTGAAGTCCTTGAAGATTGGAGCTAAATTCACTGGATCTTTTGACTTGAAACAGGTATTTAGTGTTATAACCAGTCAAAGAGTTAACTACTTAAAAATAGGTGCTAATGAAAATGTCCAGTGTTCTGTATAAATGTAAGACATATGAGCTATGGGCCTGTAGCTCATTGTATAACCAATTAAGCTTCTATCATACTAACTAATGGTAGCTTAATGACAAATACACCTTAAAATTACCTGAAACTGTTCATATATTTATAAAATAAAACTTTAGATAAAAAAGACAACAAATCGAAAGAGTAGAAAATGAAATCCAGGTCTTTCTTCTCGTAGATGATGTTATGCTGTGGGCAAGGGGAGAGAGGGAGAGATAATCTTTACTCTAATTCATTTTGTTGTTGTTGTTGTTCCTGTGTCTGTGTTCGTAGAATCATAAAATTTTGGGGGTTGAAAGGAACCTTAAAGATTGTCTAGTTCTACTCTCCCCTGCCATGGGCAGGTATACCTTCCACTAGATCCAGGTATTCAGAGTAGAAGCACCAGAATTTTTTCTAACAAGACCTTCTTCATCTGTACAGGCTAGCTTCTCTCATTTAGTGAACAGGCATTTATAAGAAGTGGGAAATCTCAGGCTAGGTGGGATGCAAATTAACCCTTCTTACCCCATAGTCGTCATTACTGCCGAAGTCTCCATATTGTCAAATCATCGGCTGAGAGAAGCTGCATTTCAGAAACCTTTTACCAAAGAATCACTAAAAGGCTATTGAAAATTACAACCTGCAGGGATAGAGGATAAGTATAATTAATCATGTAATTTCCATAGAGTGTATCTCTGCTGCTAGTTGAAAGAACAGCTAAGATGCAAACATTTGTCTGATATCTCCTCTCAAGCTTGGCTGCTTAAAGCACTTTCCTGTAAAGTTCTGTGTTTACCTAAGCCCCTGGGGGAAAAGCCACCTTCCCCTCCCCTACCTCTAGTGGAGCTAATGAGCCATGCCTGTTAACCTCCCAAAACTCTTGTTTCAGCAGAAATTAATCCACTTTCTTTGCCCAGTTCTAACACATGCCACCACTTTAAGCCAGGAAAATGAACCTTCTTGCCCTTTTATGCTCACTGAAGACTGACAGCTACGTAGTACTTCTTTGTGTTTTCTTTAGTCTTTATGTAGTTTGACACTAAAGCTAAAACAGCTTAATTGCTCTCTGCTACCCAAAGAGCCAGTCTCATCCCTTCCCTGCCATCTTGCTCCCAACTGCATGACTGCCCTGTCTCCTTTGCATGGCACTTGTCCCCATGGTGACTTGGTTTCGAGTTCTAGACTTAGAAAAAAATGAACCCCGTAAAGATATGTTAATAGAATTACAGCTCCCATTGAGGGTCAAACAGGTGCCCATGGTGGTGGAAGTCTGGGACAGGAGCACCTTCATGTCCTGAAAGGGGAGAGATTGGACAGCCAGTTTTAGCAGTGACATGGTGTTAGGTCAGCTTAGCTGTCTAGCCAAACTAGCCTTGGCATTCCGTGGAGGGTAGCATAATTGCACTATTCCACAATAAACCTGGTGCAAGTCAGCTTGTATAACTGAATACACTTTCCCAGTGAATCATGTTTCTAATGTAGTTCATTGGGCATGGTTGCTCAGACCATCTGTTAGTGGTGAGACTGGTGTGTATGTCTGACACGCCCCTCCTTCTCTTAGTGCCACTCTTCAGGCCTGTAGGAAGAATGAGATGGGAAAACTGACCAGCATTAAACATAATTCCATTTTTCCTGCCAAATTATTTGTAGGCTGGTCATTGGTATGTCCTGAAAGACAGTTGTAGCAGCATAATTAATGGGGCAACACAAGGGCTGGAATGGTGATGGAGGAGTGGAGAGAGAAAGAGCAAGGAACTGCTTAAGCAGATACTGGCACCTAAAGAAATATCACTATAACCATGGCTGTGGTAAGGATTTAGCAAAGGTTTTCCTTTATCTGAAGTGTAAGGGAGATTCACATTTGGAGCAGAAGGTCTGAGTTTAGCCATATTGTCAGCATGCCTCACTGTGAATTGTTGTGACAATCTCAAAGATTAGCAGGGTAAGGCATCTTGCTTCTTGTCAGTCAAAGTGGGTGTGACTCTGAGCCCTGAATATAGGGGAAGATAAAGCAGCTGTCTGGCCAAAACTGGCAGTAAGTTAGTTTTAGAAGGACCTTCTAGGATTAGATAGCATATTCAGCATTTGTAGGTAACACAAGATGAATGGGGGTAAAAGGGACTGAGAGCAAGAGCGGCATTTTGCAGATGTTATATCACCTGTCTGAGAATATGCACACCTCTGAAACATCTCAGCTGGAGCAAACAGCCTGGGTAGGTGACAGAACAAATCTGAACCTGCAAAACATTGGATTTCTACACATAAACCTGCCTTAGCATCTAATGGAGTTACACTAGCATCAGTCTAACTACAGCTCTGTGTTTGCTGGTATCTTTCAATAAATGCTACTGCATAAAGACCTGCGGAGCCCATGCACTCTCAGATTCTCAGCAGGGGCTTACTGAAGCAAAAAGGGAATGACAGAAGAATCAGTCCCACAGTATGACAGTGATCTTTTACAAACAGCTTTGAAACATTTGAATGTGTAATATTTTGTGATTGCTTTAAAGTTCTCTGATGTCTTTCAGAGAAATTTAAAATCTTGCCATATGCTTCAACCTTCTTTTTTTTGTGTCCGTGGGTTATGTGCAAATCTTTAGGGTGACTGCTAGAACAGTTGTGAGCATATTGGATGCCTGCATGATTCAGGGAGCAACTTGAAATGTGCTCAACATCCCACGGTGACTATAGCCCATTGAACTGGAGAGCTCTCAACACCTTGCCACAGCAGGCTCTTAACAAGTGGACTGCACTATGTTAACTTTCTTGGAAGGAAATCAAGTACTGCTCCCTTAAAATCATCTGTGACTTTCTGCCCAAATTTATAGGGGCTGACAGACTTTCTCTCAAGTAATTCTTTAGTGCTACTTTGCTCCACAGTGTGTGAAGGAGGCAGTCTGTCATGGAGAGTGTCTTGAGAGCCAGACCCATAGGGCATGTCACTGCCACCTCAGGTTATTAGAAGGCTAAAACCAGTTTGTGTCAATGCTCCCCATTAGCTGCCCTAATTTTCAGATAGAAATATGACTGTCACTTCCACTTAATTACATCATTTCCTAATATACAATATTATTCAGGTTTTGTTTTCTTGTCTGTACCGTGTGTAAAGTCTTTATAACAAGACCTAAAATGTTGGCTTTTTAGTAAATGAAAACTGGTATTACACATTCATTCTATATCTTATGGCCTTTCAAAATAGAGGCAGAGCTACCTATATACAATTTTGTGTACTCCCTTAGTAAAAAACCCTATTCATTTAATGCTAATTGCAAATGACTCTTTAGTCAGAGCAGGATCACCTGAAGTACTTTTCATGTATGTCTACAGTGTACCCACATGCTAAATAGCATGTTGCAAGCTTCAAATATTTCTTGTGTGTAAATATGTTTTATTCCTAAAAGTTTACTTTATGTACTGTGAACCCCAATCTTTATTTTAGGACTTTGTTTTACTTCTAGCTGTCTCAGTTACTAAATTTGGGGCATACAGCTCCAATTCACAGCTCAGTCACCTTCTACTTAAAAAATATGTTTCACTTGTTTCCCCTGAAAAATTCTGAATTTCTAATTATGAAAGAGAGCTGTTTATCGTTTTTTGAGGTGTTTGTTTGACAAGCAGTCATGCAGAAATAGTGCAATGTGTAGGCTCCCAGTATAAATAGAAGCAATCATGATCCGAACTGCAGATAAGTAATTGGAATAATAAGTAGAAATAAAGATGCTTTGTCAGTTTGCATTCCTTTTTCTGAAGCAGCTAAGGGCAAGTGTAGAAACGGATCCTTATCTTTAGTTTTTCCCCCAAAATAAGGATAAAATTGGATTTAAGAATAAGAGCTTACCATATGAATTTAGGTTTATGGAGGATGTATTCTAGACTGTCAAAAATATTATGCCTAAGGCAAATTTGCTTCTAAAGAGAAGAATGCAATAAAGCTTAGGGTTATACTGAAACTGAACTGCGATATATTATGAAATAACTTTGTTCAGTAATACTTGGATTGTTGCATTCAGATCTTCAGCCACTATGATTCTTTGGTGATTAAAAAAATCCTCTGATAAATGTCAAGGACTAGTGAAATTAAGAGTCTAACTTTTTCTCCTGTCTGAACTTTCAAACCAAGAAGTAGATAATAATTTGCACTTACCAAAAACAGCATGCTGACCTGAAGCTATTTAGTATATTTTAAAGAGATGATTGAAAGTAATGATGATGAAAGTAGCATCAGTGAAAAGTGACCATCACACCTATGTAAAAGACAATGTGACTGAGAAAGCTCTGCAACACTGGTCCCTTTTCAGATGTTTTTCACTCTCTGATGTAGGATCTAGAGAATGAGGTCAAAGGACTTATGTATGGTCTGTGCAGTGTCCAGCATGACTTAATCAGCCTCAATGCTGCTCTAAATTATAGCAGAACAAACTAGTCTTCTGATTCTTCATTGTATCATCTACTGAACAGGAAAGTATTTTTGGATTATTCTTTGCTACAGGTTTGTAAATATTCTAGAACTAAAGAATAAGCAGATGCAATCCATTTTTTCTTGTACTGAAAGTTCTTGTTTGTAGACTAGTTGTAGAAATAACTCAGGGACATCTGACATCTTATTCATATGAAATGTGTTGGCAAAATTTGTCATGAATTGATTCAATTTCTTCAAGTTTCTTTTTGGTTCTCCTTTTTTTTTTTTTTCTTTTCTGTGGGAGTATTTCTATTTTTTCAATCATTTTGGAATTTGGAAGTTTATTCATATCTCCTTAAGTGTATAATAGTTTAAGGAACACATAATCCCTTTCAGGCAGCAGCTTTTATAGCATGTGGTGGGTGCATCTGAATCAGCATCAAATGTTGGCATCTCCACTTCCTCCTTCATCAGAAGTAGTGAAGTTTCATCAGAACTAGAGAGAAAAAAATATTTCAAGGGAAGATAAAGAAGTGGTGTTCCTTTCCTCACAAACTTAATATTAAATGAAAGAACACAAATCCACTTTTCAAAATCATTCTCTGTACTTCCTTCAAACTTAACACATTAGAAATTAGAAATTTTTCACTGAGGATGGACACTATTGATAAATAATAATGAGAATTAAATATGATTTTTCATAAACCAGAGCTCCTTTTCATGAACATTTATAACATGATTTGATGTTTCTTTCATGTGTGGAAACCTTGGATTCAGAATATCCTGTTTCTGGCAGGTCTAGAAAAGGACAAACTTCAGAAGAATGGAGTTCTTAATCTGTATGGTCAGATTAATAAAATGTCCAAAAACCTGCTTTCTCCAACTTCCTGATCCATTTGATACAACTACTAGCAAAAATATGTGAGTTCACTATTTATAAAATCACTTTTAATCTCCTGAAGTTGGTACTCTGTCTGTCTCTCAGTCTCATACAGGGACAAGAAGCAGATGCCCAGCAGCCTTCCTTCCTGCCTTCTTTGCACCCTGATTTCCTGGGATATCATCCCTGTAGGTGGGCCAGGGAGGTCATTGCAGCAAGGCCATGGAGCAGGTGGTGGGGAACCTGCTTCTGTGGCATTTGACAGGTACTCCCAGGATCTGCTCCAATGCAGAGCCAGGGAGGAGTCACCAAGGTGAGTGAAATATGCTGGGTCTGGTCCTGAAGAGGGCTGAAAGTCTGTGGTTGTTCTCCTGCCTGATGTTCACATCTCAAATAATTCCACTGTATCCACGTCTTCCTCCTCCAAACTTTACATCCCGTTGTTGAACAGTCTGAACTCTGCAAGAAATAATTCAAGAAAACACTTCAGGCAATGGAATGTAAAAAGATTTCTGCTTGTAATGGGATCCCAGTATCACTTAAATTCATGGATAATCTGATTCTTTTTTCTTCTTAAACTGGATATTTATAAGATAGAAAATCCACAGGAGCTTACTGGGAAGATCCTATTATACTGTAGGTAGGTATTACCCTCATCTCTCTTGCCAACCTCCCTGGTTGAAATAACAGCCTGAGAACAGGTCACTTTATATAAAATAATAACTGTGAGGGATTCAGGGATTCATGGCTTTGCTCTTCCTAGATTATGAGCCCAGACACAAAAGTCTGACCAAAGCAATGGAGCCTTTACAAAACCTTTCCAGAGGAAGGGCTGGATGTCTAAGCTGTTTTCCCATCCCAACTCAGAGAAAGATTTTTGTGAGATCATATATCAACAAATAAACTTTTAGCTAAGCTATGGGAACAAAACCAAGTTATTTTGGCCAGTAATAACATCACAGTTGAGTGGGGATGATGCAGAAACCTGAATTTTCAGATCTTAATTTTGTCACATATTTCTAATACCCTTTGAAATTAACAGATGACATTCTATCTTATTTTTACTTTAACTTTATTTCACATTTAAAATTTTCATCATTTTCATCAAAGACACACCATTTCTCAATGTTGAAATCAATATTCTGTGATAACTTAATTCCATTGCTGGATGCAGCAGACCTAGATTCCTTTCTACACTAAATAGAACTAGAGTGCAGGATATTTAATATCCTGTCATTGAGACAGTGCAGGCTGCTACTATACAGTGAGTAGTATATGAGTTTTGAAAATTAAAATGAGCTGGTAAGCTAATAAAAGAGTAAGTATAGTAATTGTTTTTACATCTAAGTGAGGCCACTCTAAATAATTACAAGCAATTTGAGTGTTTTGAACAATCTCTTTTAGTATAAACTGTGCAACCAGCTCTTCATAACATTAATACTTTGAAATAATTGATTTTCAAATACTGAAACAGGCAGAGCATGAAGCTTAAGACTGCAAGGCAATAAAGACAAATCAGATTTCTGTAAAAATCTGTATTTAAAAAAGGCAGTACAAGTTCAGTGAAGCACAGCTCATCTTAAAAAACAGCCTTTGTCCTGGGTGGAAAGAGTTCTCTCATTTACTATATATATATAGCTTTTATTTTTTAATTTTAGCTTTTATTATTTAATATA